>APFE031382594.1:287196-383203 GCA_000404065.3 Pinus taeda | reverse complement strand
GAAGGCCATATGGCCTCAGTTTCCTGTAGCTTGTGGGGCCTTCTCATTGTTTGATGTAGGACACGCTTTCGCCGAAGTGGAGAATGTGACGTGTCTACAATTATTTAAATTCCCAGCTCGGCCATTTGACCCAAATAATGTTGCCTAAGATTTTACAACAAACGTCAAAATAAAAGTATTCGTTGGAAAGAAAGATTTGTTTGATGATTTGTTTCAGATTAGAAGCTCACTCCAGGAAATTTTGCGGGAAGCTCAGTCGAAGTTGTCTCCAGATGATCTCCAAAGTTTCATGTTATACAGGGAAAGAAGGCTGGCCAGTGTTCCTCTAGAGAAGGTGCGACTGCCTGCCAGAGAACCAACTCCCAGCGTCAGCCTCAGTGGAAACTCTAGCACTTCCAGATCCAAATCTAACACTGCCCAAGGAGTGCCTGAACATTCTAAAAGGTCTGGAAGCGACCAAGAAAAAAGTGAAGAAACAGCTAAAGATACAACTCAGTCAAGTGCAATGTCGTGAAAACAAGTTATCGCCGCCCCCCCAAGAGATGTCCCCCCTCTCGTCATTAAAGCGCCACTCGTCACAGTAGAACTAGACAAAGAATGGGAAACCTTCAACGAGCTGATCAGCCTTGAAGGGAAAGCACCAAGAACACCTGTTAACAATACATAGGTAACGCAAGAAATGGTTTCGACCATAATCAGCAGTGTCACAGAAACGGAGCACAGTCATATCGCTCCACCTTCTGAGCTTCTACTTAATGTAGAAGAAATTCCCCCGCTGGATGTATTCTATAGTCCCCAACATAAAGAAGTTGTAAGGAGACAAAGGAAGAAAAGAAAACTAGAAAATACACTCTCAAAAGATGCTGAACATTTGGAAGTCTTATGGAAACACCCCAACAATAACCCGACAGAGAATCTCACGAAGTTGTACAAGATCGCAGGAGCATATGCTTCTGAAACTATTGACAAGGCATCAGAAGTTCAGCAACTGTTGAAAGAACAAGAAAATCAAATATAGCTACTACAACAACAGTTACAACAAGCCAATGCTAGTATTGAAGCGTCCAAACAGCTCGAGAAGTTACGGGAAGACTTTTAACAGATGCAGATAAGCTATCAAAGAAGTTTAGATGAAAAAGGAAAGTAGTTGCAAACTTTACAAGAAATGCATAAAGACGAGCCTAAACTTGCCGAATTTGTTTCAGAATCTATTGACTTAAATGAGCAACTTCTGCAGCAACAGAAAGAGTTGGGACGTAAGATATCACAGTGGATTCACTATGGCGAGCTGAGCGATAAAATCACCAATCAAGTGGCAGACTTACGAAGTGACTATGATCAGAGTGACAGATGAGTGACAGAATACTTAGCTTGGCAGGATGAAGAGGAAGGGAAAAGAGCAAGTGCACCCAGAATAAATGAGAGTCATAAAGAATTTCTCTTTAATAAATGGGATGATCAAATCAGGTAGGCGGAACAAGCAGCGGAGACAGTGGCCACGCAGGCAAACATTCTTATCGACTCTGTAAATGAGAATTTACACAGGGCTAACTTAATCGCAGAGACCACCTCGGGGTACCTACCAAATAAACTACGACTGGAGGCAAAATGGAAGGAAAAGGTGCAGGAAAAGGGAAAAGCGATCCAGGCATTGAACAGGTTAAATTGGGAGTGTTACTGGGCATACTTGGTCAAGCCACATAGTCAATGGATGACTGTGAAATGTATCATAAACACAGCCGAAAAATTAGTGCCAGCTCTCATAGCTTCTGTTTTCGCAGCCTAGCTCAGCGCAGAAATCGGCTAACTGACTCTTCTCAAGTTCATGATGAACACTTGGAGTTTTAAGGACCAAGTTCAGAAGTAGCCTTATTTTAGAAATTTGTTTTTTCTTTTTATTAGATTAGAAAAGGACTGTCATTTGAAAACCGTATCCTAAATTTTGTAAAGACACTATTATTAGGATTAGGAAGTAGTATTTTAACCCTTCTCATGCATTTAGAGAAGGGTCCAGAAATTTGTCAAAAACTTGTCCTTAGAACATGCACTTCTGCACCCTCAGAGGAGGTTTTGATGAATAGATGGATTGAGATTTATTAATGTTTGCATTTGATGTCTGCTACTGATGTTGTACTTTTTTACTCTTAGTAGATGTTAGAACAAGTAGAGATAAATCATTTTTGCTTGAAGTTTATGAGTAGGATTAGTCATAAATGGTATTTTTATCTCTTGGCCATTTCTGCTTATATTCTTTAAGTGATATATAGTTTTCAGTTGTTTATATGTTATTGCATGAATGCATGAGTTACCATTTGGCACTTCTGTATGGTGGAGTCATTTGTTTATGTCTGATATATGAATAACTTATTATGCGATATGCTGTTCACAACTGTTTTGCCTAACTTCTTATGCAAAGTGGTTTATCTTAATTGATTTCTATTCTTATGATAGATGAATGATCTTTATTACCAGTTGTTGCTTGAAATCTCTCTAGATTGCATAATAGAAGATATACACCTCGGGTTAGCGTAGATTAGATGTGTTTTTTCTCATTAGATTACAATATCATAGAGTTAGTTTAAGAATTTGAATTAAATTATCTTTAAAGTACTCTTAGATCAACTTCATCCAACTCTACACACACACACACACCCTCAGATTGGTTAACTGGTCCCATTATCCCCAGTCAGACCCACTATACCAAACGGATAAGGAGCCGCCAACCAAGGTTCGGACCGGGTGGGTATCCCCCTTGTTGTCGACCCGATTTTCGGGGCTTCAACATATTTGGTGCTAGAAGGAGGGCCTGAACATAGTGTCTGTTGGGATGATTTTCAATTGTAACATTTGAATCTGGATGGCTGCTCTCAAACTTCCCATTTGGAGTTACATCCATGTTCCTACCTCTTCCAACACTCCACCTGAAGTGGTAAGACTCTTGTCTCAAGTAAAATTCAATGGTAAGAATAATTCTCTTTCTTTTAATCATGCTCTTCAATTTATTCAAAGGGTTTCAAGTTATGATGTTCAAAGAATTGATGAAGGCGCTTTATGCAGAATTTTTACCCTTACATTCATGGCAGAAGCTAGAAAATGGTGTAGAACCCTCCCAGTTGCATCAATTCATAGCTGGGACCAATTCGTCAAGATTTTCCTTTCTGAATTTGATTTTTATGACTATGACCAGGTATATGATGAAACTGATTATCTACGGAAACAAGATGAATCTGTTAGGGATTTTAATATGCGATTTCATCTTAATTGTCTAAAGTACGACCTTGAAAGTGAACTCATAGATGAAGAATATTTAGATTATGCTGAACATTCCCTACCTCCTATGTCTGATCAAGGAGAAATTAGTTCAAGCTTTGTCTCATTTCTTTCTAATATGAATGAGAATTCCAATTTGAATATACAAATTGGCCATAATGAAGAAAGTCTCCAAAGCCTATGAGTCATGCATACTCTAATGCAAGAATACAAAAGTGAGGATACTGGAGGAGAGCCTGCCTTGGAACCAGGAGATGACTTTGAAACAAGGTTAGATAATATTGTTGCAAGTCAACAAATGCAGATGCCAAGGTTAGAACAACAAACTATTTCTCTTTCAAAAAGTATCAGTACACAAAGGTATGATCTAAAGCCCAATGTCTATGATGAATCTGATCGACGAAGATTTTTCCATGATGATATTCTCAAATGCATTGTTTCAGAATCACATTTTTCTCTTTATCCTGATGTTTTTAGTGATGATAACTTTTCCCCTCTCAACATTAAAGATATCTCAAAAAACACAGAGGATTATTCAAATGAGTCATCATTGGGTTCTGAAGATAAAAAGATAGCTATAGAACATCCTTTGGTTATTTTCAAACAAGAACCACTTGACCTTCCTTGTCTGAAAATATATGACGAAAAAGAGAAATTTAGGGAAACCTGTAAAATCATATATGGTGGTTACTTTGATAACGATGATGTTATTGATTTATCTCAAGTAACCCATAAAAACTCATATAATGAGAGATATTCTAATTCAGAAATCATGTCATTCAATCCTCATTTCAAATAAAAAGATCATTTTCCTGATTTTACTATCCAAGACAATATCCTGATCTATGATTCATATCATGAAGAACCCCCCATGCCTGTTCACAATCATAACTTGTCTTCTGATTCACAAGACGGAATTTGAAATTGCTCAAATCCCATAACTTTCGCCAATTCTTGTGAACAATAAAATATTCCAAGCCAATCCCAGTTGTGTTGTAACATTATTTGTATAGATAATCATTTATTTCTTTCTCACTTGCACTCATTTTGTACAAAATTGGATTGTGTTTTAAATTTTCAGACTTTTGATAGATTACTCTGGTATGTTGAGCACCTTATCAAAGAACATTCAAAAGACGAGCTACCATTTTGGAAAGCTAAACTGTGTCAAGAAAGTACAAAACTTCCTCTATTACAAGATCATCAATCCATAACAGAAATTCATCCTCATTTTTATGATCCAATAGATATCGAGTCGGAAAGAAGTTTTCATGAGAAAGAAATTTCGGATAGAATTCCAACTGAAGTTATAAATTCTTATTCCACATCCAACATTAATAGTCCAAGAAAAGTTTTGTTCTTAACACCAATGTTGGAAAGTTACATACATGTAGGAATAAAAATGAAAAGATGGCTCCACTGGAAATATCATTTCACCTAGTTAAATTTTTGTATATAGTTAGAGTAGGAGTAGGAGTAATTTAGCTAGGTTATTAGGTTTAATTTTAATAGTTGGTAGGAAAAATAAGAGAAGAGATTATCCCTATTCTGTACATAACCTTAGGGAATATCTACCTCTCATTTCATTAAATATGTTTCTCCATAATAAAATTTGCTCTGGTTAACAACATTTGACATTTACTAAAGACACCTTTTCTCTGTCATGATTTTGAACTTCTGCTTCTATAAATAGCAAATCTTTTTGGAAACTTGATCTTTATTATCAATAGAACTTTAACACAGATATGATACTAGTTTCAACTCCAAAACAATTGAAGAAAGCAATCTTAGTGAAGGAATTGTTTTGCGTCAGTACAATGAAAGGCATCAATAACAAAATAAGGATTCTCTGTAGAAACAACCATTTCCAAAGAAGCTCTATTATTGTCATCCAGAACTTTCTTAAGGAAAAAAATTGACTTCCTCCCTGCTGAAGGAAATCACAGCATTCAGAGAAACAATCCGAGAAAACACTATATCTCAAAGAATAAGAGGTCTCATCACGAGCCAGCTTATCATGATCACAGATATTATAACTTCCTGACTTTGCCAATACTGTCCACCAAAACAGGGCAATGACTCAAGATTGTTGTAATCAAAAGACAAGGGGTCTCATCACGAGCCAACTTGTTCAGCAAAAGTGTAAATCAAGTGAATGACTGTGTCATAATTTGACCACCAAACCAAGACATTGTTCTTTAGAGAATGAAAAAGAAAAAAGTGTGAAAATGGGTTTTTCTCTGAAAGGTTGTAAATAACCTTAAACAGGATAAAGTATCATTAATGGGTAATAGGTAACCCTGTCGAGGCTATGGATGCCTGCTGGTAGCAGAGGCTTTACCTGCGACAAAGAAGCATATTTAAAAAGACTGCTATACAGGGAAGACTTTATTTTAATTTTTATTTCAAGACCAAGTAATGGCTGATGTAAATGCAAGGACAAGCTAAGGATACAAGTAATTAAAATAGAAGGGAGTTGAAACAAAATATCATTGACGGTTTGAAGTATAATATGTTTTATCTTTCTATAATAAATTTTAAGTTTTCTGAGAAGAAACGTGCTTTTGTAAAGAATTACTTCACGTAAGGTGGCATATTTGATATATCTGTTGCATTTAAAACTCTCCCATCACCTTTCTTAATTAGTCATGTCCACTTCACTCGTAATCTGCAGGAACGAAGAGCTAAGACGATTCAAAGCCGAACACAGGAGCAAATGGGAAAGAAAAATAAAGCTCAAGGCTCCGAGGCAAAGGAAAAGACGAAGGAGATGGCGCCTTTGTATAGAGACACTGCCTGCAACAGAGACACAGGAATTTCGACGTGGGAAAGCATGTACAGGCTGCTGGAGGAAGAAAATGCTAGAGTAATGAAGGTCGATACTGTGGCGGGCTCACAACGCTCTTCTGAGGCGTCCTTAGAGGAGTTAGCATGTTCATTTCTTCACCGGATAGCAGCTAGGCCCAAAATTTTCCCGTATACAGATATGATCAAGTGGATACTTGACAATGCAGAGTTGAACAATAGACAATTCAAGGCTCAAGGACATGGGCTCATAGAATCATTCGCCGCACAAGACTTAAAGCTTATGTATCATCTTCCTGAACCGCAGATGACTTACAATGCACAATTTGTCAAGAAATTTGCGACAGAGAACCAAAACCTAGCCAAGACCACTAAAGATTTGTCCAGAAAAGAGGAGCCGCTCAAAAAGGACAAAAACGGTATGTACAACACTGGTTCCCTTGCCTCTCCATATTGTTTTGCTGCGGCCACGCTTTGTAGATTATTTGGGATGCCGGATATCAATAAATTTTCGTCTGAATGGCTACCACTAATAGACGCTACCACAAACGCCGATATTATGGATCAGGCCAAGATATTTTTTGATAATCTATACACGACTATTATGAATTACCTGTCTAAAAGATGGTTGTCTCAAAGGGTCTATCCTCCTTTGTTATCTGTCTGCGTATATTATGGATTCTATTTGTTATGTGTCTAAATTCCCCACTATGGGTTGGAAATGGACTACCCAGGACCCATTACCTATTCATGTTTATCATAAAATGTTATGGGATTCTTAGTTCGTCCCACACTTCTATCAGATTTGTCATGGGATTATCTTACCCCTATATAGAATGATGTATGATGAAGAACCCTCGAGGTGCTCACTCGAGGCGCAAATAGACATCATCCCCATCGAAAGATGGTTCGGGGAAGAATGGTTCACTTATATTAGAGTGTTTGGAAGCACTGTACCTCCACATGTCCTACCTCTATATATCTGCGATAAACTTTTGGCTCGGGAAATTTCCTATCAGACCTGCTCAGAAGGTGGCCTGACCAAAGACCAAAAAGACAAGAAGAAGGCCATATGGCCTCAGTTTCCTATAGCTTGTGGGGCCTTCTCATTGTTCGATGTAGGACATGCTTTCACCGAAGTGCAGAATGTGACGTGTCTACAATTATTTAAATTCCCAGCTCGGCCATTTCACGCAAATAATTTTGCCCAAGATTTTACAACGAATGTCAAAATAAAAGTATTCGTTGGAAAGAAAGATTTGTTTGATGATTTGTTTCAGAGTAGAAGCTCACTCCAGGAAATTTTGCATGAAGCTCGGTCGAAGTTGTCTCCAGATGTCCTCCAAAGATTCATGTTATACAGGGAAAGAAGGCTGGCCATTGTTCCTCTAGAGAAGCTCTGACTGCCTGCCAGAGAACCAACTCCCAGCGTCAGCCTCAGTGGAAACTCTAGCTCTTCCAGATCCAAATCTAACACTGCCCAAGAAGTGTCTGAACATTCTAAAAGTTCTGGAAGCAACCAAGAAAAAGCGAAGAAATAGCTAAAGATACAGCTCAGCCAAGTGCAATGTCGCGATAGCAAGTTATTGCCTCCCCGCCAAGAGATGTCCCCCCTCCCGTCATTAAAGCGCCACTCGTCACAACAGAACTAGACAAAGAATGGGAAACCTTGAACGAGCTGATCAGCCTTGAAGGGTAAGCCCCAAGAACACCTGTGAACAATACACAGGTAATGCAAGAAATGGTTTCGACCATAGTCAGCAGTGTCATAGAAATGGAGCATAGTCATATCGCTCCACCTTCTGAGCTTCTAATTGATGGAGAAGAAATTCCCCCACTGGATGTATTCTATAGTCCCCAACATAAAGCAATTGTAAGGAGACAAAGGAAGAAAAGAAAACTAGAAAATACACTGTCACAAGATGCTAAACATTTGGACGTCTTATGGAAAGACCCCAACAATAAACCGAGAGAGAATCTCACGAAGTTGTCTCAGATCGCAGGAGCATATGCTTCTGCAACTATGGAAAAGGCATCAGAATTTCAGCAATTGTTGAAAGAACAAGAAAATCAAATACAGCTACTACAACGACAGTTACAACAAGCCAATGCTAGTATTGAAGCGTCCAAACAGCTCGAGAAGTTATAGGAAGACTTTCAGCAGATGCAGATAAGCTATCAAATAAGTCTAGATGAAAAAGGAAAGTAGTTGCAACCTTTACAAGAAATGCATAAAGACGAGCCTAAACTTGTTGAATTTGTTTCAGAATATATTGACTTAAATGAGTAACTTCTGCAGCAACAAGAATAGTTGGGACGTAAGATATAACAGTGGAGTCACTATTGCAAGCTGAGCGATAAAATCACCAATCAAGTGGCAGACTTATGAAGTGACTATGATCAGAGTGACAGACGAGTGACAAAATACTTAGCTTGGCAGGATGAAGAGGAAGGGAAAAGAGAAAGTGCACCCAGAAAAAACGAGAGTCATAAAGAATTGCTCTTTAATAAATGGGACGATCAAATCAGGAAGGCAGAACAAGTAGCAGAGACAACGGCCACGCAGTCAAACATTATTATCGACTGTGTAAATGAGAATTTACACAGGGCTAACTTAATCGCAGAGACCACCCCGGGGTACCTACCAAATAAAATATGAATGGAGGCAGAATGGAAGCAGAAGGTGCAAGAAAAGGGAAAAGCGATCCAGGCATTGAGCAGGTTAAATTGGGAGTGTTACTGGGCATACTTGGTCAAGCCACATAGTCAATGGATGACTGTGAAATGTATCGTAAACGTAGCCAAAAAAGTAGTGCCAGCTCTCATAGATTCTATTTTCACAGCCTAGCTCAGCGCAAAAGTCAGCCAGCCGACTCTTCTCAAGTCCATGATGAACACTTGCAGTTTTAAGGACCAAGTTCAGAAGTAGCCTTATTTTAGAAATTTTTTTTTTCTTTTTATTAGATTAGAAAAAGGACGGTCATTTGAAAACTGTATCCTAAATTTTGTAAAGACACTATTATTAGGATTAGGAAGTAGTATTTTGACCCTTCTCATGCATTTAGAGAAGGGTCCAGAAATTTGTCAAAAACTTGTCCTCGGAAAATGCACTTCTGCACCCTCAGAGGAGGTTTTGATGAATAGATGGATCGAGATTTATTAATGTTTGCATTTGATGTCTGCTACTGATGTTGCACTTTTGTACTCTTAGTAGATGTTAGAAAAAGTAGAGATAAATCATTTTTGCTTGAAGTTTATGAGTAGGATTAGTCATAAATGGTACTTTTATCTCTTGGCCATTTCTGCTTATATTCTTTAAATGATATACAATTTTCAGTTGTTTATATGTTATTGCATGAATGTATGAGTTACCATTTGGCACTTTTGTACGGTGGAGTCATTTGTTTATGTCTGATATATGAATAACTTATTATGCGATATACTGTTCACAACTGTTTTGCCTAACTTCTTATGCAAAGTGGTTTATATTAATTGATTTCTATTCTTATGATAGCTGAATGATCTTTATTACCAGTTGTTGTTTGAAATCTCTCTAGATCGCATAATAGAAGATATACACCCCGGGTTAGCATAGATTAGATGTGTTGTTTCTCATTAGAATACAATAGCATAGAGTTAGTTTAAGAATCTGAATTAAATTAGCTTTAAAGTACTCTTAGATCAGCTTCATCCAACTCTACACACACACACACCCTCAGATTGGGAAATTGGTCCCATTATGCCCAGTCAGACCCGCTATACCAAACGGATAAGGAGATGCCAACCAAGGTCTGGACCGGGTGGGTATCCCCCTTGTTGTCGACCCGATTTTTGGGGCTTCAACAATTACTCAGACTCAAAGTTGTATATCAAGGAGCTGAGGGGGTCACTGAGCATCTTTGCTACATTAACCGAAGGAGGCCTCCTGGGCCTAGACCATACCAGCAGGGCATGCAAGGGTCATCCCATGCATATTACAACCCCAACCAAAACATATATATACCTTCTTGGGAACCCCCTACTCATCCTTCCTAGTCTACACCGCCACCTTGGTCCTATGCATCTCAGTATCATTCCCAGCTAGCCAGCCAATCATTTCAACCTTACGCTCTGCCACAACCTGAATGGAATACACCACACCAGGGGTGGAGGCCCCAATACAATAATGCTCCAGCTCTATTGCCTCCACCACATTCCCAACCACAACTCCTACACTTCATTCCACCCAAGCAACCCCAGATGCCTGCCTAGCCAAATCTGAACTCGAACAATGGGCAGGCTCAACAAGTATAAAATGGAGAGACATCATATCCAGCTTATGCTGTGGAAATCTAGGAGATTAATGTAAGATATGGGAGAGTCCTCCTAGATAACTAACCTCCCCCTCCACATAGGGAGGTTCAGGAAGAAAGAGAGGAAAGTAACCTTAAAGTAAATCCACCCTTTCCTGAGAGATTAGCCCAACCACTCCATCTTACCCCAGAAGAAACTGGACTTCTAAGAGAATTGAAAAATTTATGTGTAAAGATCCCCCCTCTCCAAGCAAGAAAATATGTTCCCATTTACAATAAGTTAATTAAGGAGAAATGCTTCAAGCATCCAGGAAGAAGAAAAATGGATGCCCCTACCATTAATGTCAATGGGCAGTTGTTTGACTTAATGATGGGGCAGGTAATATGTCCAAAATATTTGGACCCTAGAAGCCCTGTAGTAGATGTGCACATTAATAGCACTATTGTCCCACACACTCTGATCGATCTTGGGGTTGCCATTAATGTGATCATGAAGGACACCATGCTCAAGCTTAGCCTCTATGTGTAATTGAAGAAGACCACAACAGTTTTGCAACTTGCAGACTGTTCCATAGTCACCCCTGAGGGAATTGTGGAGGATGTGATGGTCTCCCTTGACTCCTAGGAATACCCTACAAATTTTCTAGTTCTCCAGCCTAAGGCTAAGCTTATTGGTTACTCTCTCATCCTTTAGAGGCCATGGTTGGCCACAGCCGATGCTTACATTAGCTACAGAGTTGGGAATATGACCATCAATAATAGGCATATGTCCAAGCAGTTAGTCCTATACCCTCCTACTCAGCCTTCTCTATAGCATGATTTACCTTTATGCTTGGAGGAGAAGGAAGAAGATGAGGTATATTCCACCCAACTTTATGATTTAGAAGCAACCAGAGGAGGAGGCCAGCAAGATGAGGATGACTTGATTGAACATCTACTCTAAAGTCCAACTCCTAGTTCATTACCATTAGAAGAAGAAATAAGGGAAACCAAGAAAAATCATCCAATTAACTTATTCTTGGCCAATTCCAACCCACTTCGTGTCAGCACCACAAAATTTGGCCCAGAGAAAACCTTTAAAAATCATCCATCCCTTTCTGCTCTCTAAGAGGTAACACTATGCAACATGTTAAAAGAAAACCTAGAAGCTTTCTCTTGGAGTTACAAGGAAATGAATGGAGTACACCCCATAGTGTGGGCTCACCACATACACATCAAAGAAGGTTGCAAGCCATACGGGCAACCACCAAGGAGGATGAATCCAGCTCTTAAAGATATAGTCAAAGAAGAACTACTGCTAGATGCAGAATTCATTTACCCTATCTCTGATAGTGAGTGGTTCTCCCCTTTAGTGTTAGTTCCCAAGAAAAATGGTAAGTGGAGGATTTTTGTCACTTATAGGGAGTTGAACAAAGCCACAAACAAGGATCATTCTCCCTTACCCTTCATTAACCAAGTGCTAGATGGCCTAGCAGGTTTTTTTTTTTTCTCTTTCCTAGATGGATTTCGTGGGTACAACTATTATAGACATTTCTGGGCATTGCACCCCGAATCATAAATGTCCATAAACTGAGGGCTCCTAAGTCTCTAAAAGTGTTGCTTCACTACCTAAAGGAACAAGGTCAGCTGATTACATCATCTCCCAGAAGTTCTCCACTAAAAAATGCTCAGAAATGGTCAAAACTGGACCATACTAAATACCCAGTGCAGAGGGTGCGATGCATATCACCTTCCCAGTGTAAAGGGTGTGATGCATACTAGATGGCACCTCTATAGGGTATGATGGGCGAGAATGGACAAATGGCAGAGACAGTTTGTGAGGTGGAAGATCATGGAATCTTCTAGAAGCTTCCACTCTGACACTTGCCTCTCTGTTTTCGACCAGGGATGAGTAAGAGATCATCAGTCTCCAGGTGGGATCAAGAACTATTAGAGAGAGGACACTAATCAAAACCCCAGAAGATGACTCACCCCCCTACAATCATCTATATATGAATCCATCATCACAGAGATCCAGAGGCTGGAATCTGGTATCTTGTAGAGAAGTGTTGTTGGTTTTTTGGTGAAACTTCATAGTGCTGGGTGATCTAAGCTTTACTTGAGGTGAAGAAGGGCTTTCTTGCTGGAGGATGACGCTAGGTCAAAAAAATTGGTTGTAATCCTCTTGCTATTCTTGATATTAATAATTCTATTGAAGTTTTCCTCCATATTCTTGTATGTTTGATTATATATGCATTTTTATGGTTAATACATATCTGGTCCTGTGTTATTTATGAATATAGATCTCTGTTCTTCGATAGCATTATGCTGCTTTGATTCCACAGGTGCTCTTTGAAGCTAAGCAGACGAAGAAGAAATGGCAAAGATCTATGAAGAAGGAGAGGAATCAAGTAAGGAACCAAGCGCAAGACTAAGGTTGGTGTCTGTTGTTCCACTCTGATCTATTTTCATAAAGGAAAACAAAAGTAGTCTTTACTTGTTTGTTTCTAAGATAGCTACCAGTCTTAGTGGGAATAGCAGCTTCGAGTGGACACTATTCCTAGTAACAAAATGGAGACTCCGTTGGGGAGCGAATAGATTGTTTGTTAGTCTATCTTTGTTTGTTCTATAAACTTACAAACGGAGCCTGAAGTCAATCCAGCTAGCCTTCAAACTTCGTTTGTTATACAAATGCAAAGTAGATCAATGCTGCTTCAGTCTATCTCTGGGTTTTTTTTATAAATTAAACAATCGATCTGCAAACGTTCTAATTACCCTAAGTGGTGGCTCTAGTAACATCCTTAGATCAACCCCTGTGATTTACATTTACTGAACATCAGTTACTCGGCCTAAATCCCTGAACTAAACTGTAAATTGTGAGCAAAGACTGGTTAAAAGTCTCGCTCTGGTACCATCACACCCTCCCTTCAAGGCAGTCTATATACATCGCACTTCCCGTGTGCAGTAGGTGAGATGCATACTGGATTCCCTGTGTGACAGGTACGATGGTCAGGGAAGGTTAATTTTACCTTCAGACTTTGGTTTTTCTTCACTCTTTTCAGTTCTATTCAGGAGTTTTGATGTCTGTGGTCAGTATATCTCTATGAAAACCCCCTTCTCTTCCATCATTCCACCTCTATTGTGCAAAGAACTGTAAGTGTTTTTATGTATTGTGCACCATTTTCAGTTCTCTTTTGCAAAGAAGTAGCGCAGTCGAATTGTCATTTCTTAATGTGAAAGTGTCGTAAGTGTCGTTTTCAGTCATAGAAGAGAATCCCATTGTTCTTGATAGTCGATTGTATTTTTACTCTTGTATATGATTTGAATTAGTAGTTTTTAAAGTGTCGAAAAAAAATTTCATTTCAAAATCACAAAGTGTTGCCCTTATCTTCACTTCATTTTGAAAAGAAATTTGTTAAGTATTGTCGCTTTGAAAATAATTTAGATTTGCACTCAACATTCTTCTTGTCATTTATGCATTAAGAAGGTTGAAAACAAATACATGCATGTGCATTTGCATTTGCACTGCTTGGTTTGATTTAGGACAGTGCATTTAGTGTGTGCTCTGTGCTCTTTGTTGAAAGACTCTCAATTTTCTTTCCTTAGTAGCTAGGATTTTCATTGCCAAAAGAAGATTAAACATTTGTTTATCATATTAGACTGCATTTTAGGAATTCTATACACATTACACGGTGAACCTGAAAGGCAAATTTTTAAACAAGATCAACTATAAAATAAATTTAATGAATCTAAAAATGCTTTGGAACCTAACGCACAACATCCAGAAGTCTAGGCTAGAGACGTATTCTAGCGTCGTAAAACCTGGTAACTGTTGTTTTCATTGTTGGTTGGGTGATTCCTCCACTATGAGACGACAAGTGCCAGTACGGACTTGTGCTCCCACGTACTGTCGAGTATATATTGGGATACCACAATAGTCTATATCCTTTATCCTTAGGAAGCCGTGTATGCCGCCCTATCGATCGCAATGCACTGAACACAGCATTCGAGAAGATTGACTGCCGTAACGTAAAAAGTATTCTGCAGTTTTGCGATTGGTTTGGTAATCCCCTCTGCCTAGATTTCCAGATTAGTCTCTTTCGTTCCTTTTCAGCCTCCTTAAAAGAAAAGGTCCATTTGAGCACTTGTCACTTTAGGCTCATTAAAAATCGAAGGCGACTAGAGTCATCTTTTGTTTTTTCTCGACTCTTAAAAATTGAAAAAACAAGTTGTGTCAAAGCATCTAAAAAAATTTTAATCGGAATAACGTCACTGTTCTCTCATTGGTTTTAGAAATTAGTCTCCCTTTATCGCAAGTTCCTGTATAATCACTAGGAATTTTTTTGGATAGACTAGATATGTCTGAACAACCATCAACATCTAGGACTGTGTCATCTGATGCAGCAACAACAGAACCTCCTGCTACTACTCTAACAATGTTCGCTGGTGTACCATCTGACCCGGTAAGTTATCAACAACAAGCTGGAGTCCAATTAGGGATTGTTTCGACGACATGGTCAGTTCCTATTTCTTCATCGAGATTCTCATCTGGTATTTCTAATGTTGAAACTCAACAAATTGATCCAATGTGTCTTCAAAGGCCAATCTACCCTTTAAGTACTAGATTTCCACCATATGGGGGGCAGTATGCCTTTTCATTGTTCCCTCTTAGACAACAAACGTATGGGAGTTTACAACAAAGTTCAGGTCAAACTGGAATTACATCCAATGGTTGGCTACCAATACTGCCTCAGCAACCAAGGGTTGCATATTCAATGCAGCCAGTCCACCCTGTGTCGAATATTCCCACTATACCTATTGTGGTGACTACATCGCAAGTACAAGTGCTACTTGTTGTATGTCAACCCCAAGTTTCTCAGGTTGTAATACAACAACCTCTCATCTCAACGATTCAATCACAACCTTAGGTTAGTGCCTCCTAATCTGGAGCGTCTCAGGCTCAAATAGGTACTATGACTCCTCATCTTGGTCAATCATCCAGTATTGGACAACAAAAAATGGTCCAACAACCATGGCTGGTTCAATATCAACAACCGTAATTCTAGCAATCATATTAGGGACTTGAGCAACAATTCTTTGTAAGTAATGGGAAACCGCATTTCCAAAGCAGTTATCAACAACCATACTATAATGGTTATGCCCATCAACCTTATCAAGGTTACCAACATAAAATACATTATGCTGGTATGCAAAGACCCATTCCTGAGGCGATTCCATCTTATCCTGGGTATGCTTCACCTAACCTGAATCAACAGTTGCCCTTTGTAGCAACTCTAGAATTACCAGATCTAAACCGGTTGACGAATGATCCAATTGCTTATGCCCCTTGGTGGCCAGCGATTCCACATAAACTTCCGTCAGATATTCCTAAATTTAATGGAAATCTGGGTGAAGACCCGTCGAATCATGTGATGACCTTTCATCTGTGGTTTTCATCAAACACTCTCAACGATGATTCGATCAGGCTTCGCCTTTTTCAGCGAACTTTAATTGGTCCGGTAGCAAAATGGTATATCAAATTTCCTAGAGCTTCGTTTGACAACTTCAGTACCCTAGCCACAACCTTTTTAACCCATTTTTAATTACCCATAAGGTACGAAATGGGAACAGTGCTTCTTACCAATTTCAAACAAACGACGGACACTCACATATCCAATCATATTCATGAGTGGCGACGTCGTCATAGAATGGTAAAAACATATGCTCCTGATCAGCTGTTGGCTGAATGGTTTATTAAGTCATTATTACCCTCTATTACAGAAGATGTGGCAAAGGGGGAGTCGTCACTGAAGAGAAAGTTATTGCTCGTGCACAATATCTAGACTTGATCTATACTCAGTTTGGCAAGCTCTACAATAGAATCCGTGATGCTCCTAGACCGAATTTTTTTGTTCCTCCCCCTCCTAAATCAAACAAAGACTCTCATGTCGGAAATGGCGTGATAGGTATGACTAGCACAAAAACCGTAAAGGCTACATCAAAGAGAGCCCGGATGGTTTCTAGTCAAAATGCAAATGGAAAACTTCTAGCCTCGGAAGTAAATGTTGTGTCGATAGACAAAGGCAAAGAACCCAAGCAACCAGGAGGCAAGAAGAAAAAGAAAGCGAAGAAGAAGAAACAAGAGGAGTCATCTCCTAAAAAATCTTCTGCAAACCCTTCTAGGCAAAGGCAACCTCCTTCACGGTGTCAGATATGCGATGAGGATCATCGGACAAGAGATTGTCTATATAAAGCTGAACTTAGAAAATTCTTCAAAATCTCAAAAACCTCGGTTGTATTGACTAATCCGCTTCCAAACCTAGGAACAAATCTGGTTGCTAGCGAAAATGCTTCCCCGTCTCAAGTGCTTATGTTTTCCATTTCGAAACAACAAAATGATGCTTTGATATTGACAAGGAATACAGATTATGGAAATCCACAGATGTCGAACAACAAGGCTACAGATCAACCTAGTAGTTCGATAACAACTTCAACCAAAGTTGTGCCACCCATCATTCCTGAGCTAATGATAAATCCGCCAAAGGGAGTAGTACACAAATTGACATTTAATCCTTGTGCTAGAACAACACATCATTATAATATACTGGAGGATCTGGCCCAATCACCATCCACTATGTTGACACTTGAGGTATTGCAAAATTGCGCCTCGCAAAAGCAAGCTTTATTATCAGCAATAGGTGGGATTGACCCAACAAATTCCAATCTTGTGGCCTTTGATCACAAAGGATATGACCCTCAGTTACTAGCTCAACTAGCTTTCCTTATTCAAGTGAAAGCCCTCAACAAAACTGTTCATCGAACAATTATTGATGTGGGGGAATCTACATGTATTATGTCAATGAGTTGCTGGAAAAATTTAGGCTCACCACCCTTGTCGCAATCGTCAACGACATTAAAATCATTTGATGGCAGAACGTACACTCCATATGGGATTTTAAGTAACTTGCAAGTCGAACTGTGGGGAAAAACAATAGAAATTGATGTTGAAGTTATCGACGGAAACCTTGATTACAACATCCTACCGGGAAGGCCTTGCATATATGCTATGGTTGCTGTTGTGTCAACGTACTTCAGGATGATTGCATTTCCCTTCCAAGGAGGAATCACAATCATCGACCAACAAACATTTCTCCCCAACAGTTCACAAGTTACGTGAAGCATTCCGATGATCCACGGAAGCTCTCAGTCACTTCAAAATATCGGAGTAGGTCTCCTAAAAGACCCTTCCTTAATGGGGACTTTTTCCTTTCCACCTCCGAGTAAGCTGGCAGAAGTGGCCGCAGTGGAAACCTATCCCATGAGATCTTCTACATCAAGAAAAATGAAGAAGAACTCAGAACATTTTGATAGTGTGGATCATCGTGAGGCATTGCCTCCAAGCCTTACCATAGCTACATCATCTGATGATCAATTCAGTGATGTTGTACATTATGTACTGGGGGCATTGGAACCAGATCTTTCCTTCATAACCGCTTATGAGTTGTGATCAAAGGTCGCCATGAGGATAGTTCTTTTACTGTGTCAACCTCATTAAAAATTAAACAACTCCCTTTCCAAATCAAGTCTTTCAAATATCTCGAAGGTAAACCTTCATTCCAACCACCGAGTTGAATGAAATGAAGCTTGGAGGGCATGCACCTCGATTTGCGTTATTATGCTGGGGGCATGCAAGCTTATCATGAGCAGTGTTACCGTAGGGTTAGAGCTCGTTAAAAATTAAACCTAAGAAATGAGAAAATGTTTCCCCAAGAGTTGAAGCTTATTAAAAATGAACCAATCTCCGGTAAATAACCATTGTGAATGCATTATCATCAGCTTTTGAGCCTTGGTCGTGTTCTCATCATCACCTCCACTCTGTTTTGGCCGATCATATGACTCCATTTGATTGTTTACCCGTTTTGAGGAACATCTGTGACGAGAGATTCTATTAGCCATACTTGTGACACCGGCCATGATTGGAAAATTCCAAGCCTTACCTGGAATCAGCTGCTACTCGAACTTATCACTTATTCCTCAAAAAACGAGTCTCCTTTAAGCTCTTTTCACCTGACTCGTAAGATATGAAAAGATTGATGAGCGATTCGCCTCTCCAACTCGTTAAAGTCATCGAAAGTGCTATCCCTCCTCTAGATTTTAATCTTTTTGGACCCGAGGGATTATTACACAAAATGATCGAGCGCTTGTCTTGTTCAGCTCACTAAAACTATCGAAAATTCATCCCTTTTGTATTATTTTATAATTTTTCAGACTTAAGGGATTATATGACGAAAAAGGATTATTGGAGTTTCCTTTCTGTCCCTTTTCAGACTCTGTAAAAATGAAAAAGGACCAAGTTATCATTGTCGTTAAACTTGTTAAAATCAATAGCGACAAACTTGTCCAAATGGACAAGAACGAGTTTCACTGTCGCTAGGCTTGTTAAAACATAGTGATGGGTTCACCTGAAGGGCGGATTATAGAACAAGCATATGTTATCCTCGTCAAGCTTGACAAAAATAAAGAGGTACTGGTCAGCAATGACTGGGGAAAATTGGGAAGAAAACTTGGAAAAACTTTATTGGTATCAAGTCGCTCTTGAACATGACACTTTCTCTCTGCATACCGAGTCAGGTTGGGTTGTTCCGTTCACTGGTCATATCACCATTGGTCTGTCACGCCATCCATCTTTGGGGTTAGCGCTACAAATCCATCGTCAATGTCACCGATATGCTCAAGAGAAGTCATTCAGAGAATTCACCTGTGTCTCACCCGCTGCAATACATTCACGCTCCATTCTTTCATGACCGCCACCCTGAACACTGTATCATCATATCGTTTTCACCTCCAAAATCATTTTCTTCGTTCCGTGTCGCAGATGTGGTATTCATTAATGCCCTCCTATGATGGGTCACTTCTTTTTGACATCAGCTCATTAACCAAGAAGTCGACCTAGGAACAACCCTTTCAGTACTTTGAAGCTTGCATGCCTCAATGGCAAGTTTCTCACTTTCGGCGACAGGTTTACATTAATGGCCTTCGACCAAGAGATTTTGTGTGGTGTTCAATGCCATGTCCTTTTTCACACTGTGCGAATTGTACTGTAGTACCTTGAGGGTCATTGTCATTATTGGTGATTCCTTTCGTGCCTGTTAATAGCTTACATCATTGGCTAGTAATCAGGCGATGTCTTTCCATGTTCGACTCCAGAAATTTTTTTCACATGGATCGACTTGTACTCCTAGTGAAGATTGAACGAGTGTTGAAGACCACGGATCTACTTTCATCCATCTGGGCTGCGATATATTTAGGAATATAAAGACATCAAATGTACATCGTTGCCAAACAGACGATCATCCAAATCAAAGGATGATGAGTCCGAATCATCAGTCTGCTACACAGACGATTGCCTGTCCTATGTACATGAAAATGAATTTATAAAGCTGAGCATGGGAATACCCGCCTCAGCTAGATCATGAAAAATATTATGAAGATAATGTATTGTATTGTATCTTACTACAGGTCGCTTCCCAGCTCGAAAAAACTTCGGATCCTCATAATAAAGCATTTCACCCGACATCAAAAGATTAACGACCTCATTCTTTAGGGGGCAACTGTTATAAACATTTTTGGGCACTATAACCCCAATCATAAATGTCCAAAAATTGAGGGCTCCTAAGTCCCTAAAAGTGTTGCTTCACTACCTAAAGGAACAAGGTCAGCTGATTACATCATCTCCCAGAAGTTCTCCACTAAAAATTGCTCAGAAATGGTCAAAACTGGACCATACTGAATACCTAGTGCAGAGGGTGTGATGCATATCGCCTTCCCAGTGTAAAGGGTGCGATGCATATTGGATGGCCCCTTTGTAGGGTGCGATGGGCGAGAATGGACAAATGGCAGAGATAGTTTTCGAGGTGGAAGATCATGGAATCTTCCAGAAGCTTCCCCTCTGACACTTGCCTCCCTGTTTTCGTCCAAGGATGAGTAAGAGATCATCAGTCTCCAAGTGGGATCAAGAAATATTAGTGAGAGGACACAAATCAAAACCCTAGAAGATGACTCACCCCCCTACAACCATCTATATATGGATCCCTCATCACAGAGATCCAGAGGCTGGAATCTGGTATCTTGTAGAGAAGTGTTGTTGGTTTTTTGGTGAAACTTCATAGTGCTGGGTGACCTAAGCTTTACTTGAGGTGAAGAAGGGCTTTCTTGTTGGAGGATGATGCTAGGTGAGAATAGTTGGTTGTAATCATCTTGCTATTCTTGATATTAATAAATCTATTCAAGTTTTCCTCCATATTCTTGTATGTTTGATTATATATGCATTTGTATGGTTAATACATATTTGGTCCTGTGTTATTTATGAATATAGATCTTTGTTCTTCGATAGTATTATGCTTCTTTGATTCCGTAGGTGCTCTTTGAAGCTGGGCAGATGAAGAAGAAGCGGCAAAGATCTATCAGGAAGAAGAGGAATCAAGTAAGGAACCAAGTGCAAGACTAAGGTTGGTGTCCTTTGTTCCACTCTTATCTATTTTCATAAAGGAAAACGAAAGTAGTCTTTACTTGTTTGTTTCTAAGATAGCTACTAGTCTTAGTGGGAATAGCAGCCTTGAGTGGACACTATTCCCGGCAACAACAACCAAATGAAAATCTACCCAGAAGACCAGGATAAGACCACATTCACCTATCCTTGGGGTACTTTTTCCTATAGGGCCTTTCCTTTTGGCCTATGCAATGCTCCTGCCACTTTCCAGAGAGAATTCTTGAGTATATTTACTGAATTAGTACATGATTTGGTGGAAATTTATACGGATGATTTTACACCTTATGGCTATGATTTTCAAGAAGATATGACTAATCTAGGCAAAGTACTACACAAATGCATTGAAATGAAGCTATCTCTCACTCCTGAAAAAATGTGAATTCTTAATGGCTGAAGAGACTATGCTAGGTCATTCAATATCTCAACATGGACTGTAGGTGGATCTGAACAAAATAGCAATCATCCAAAGGGTCCCACCTTCATAAAATTAGAGAGATGTCAGGAGTTTCTTAGGTTCAGCTGGATACTACCAAAGGTTCATAAATGACTTTAGCAGGTTGGCCTCTCCTTTATTTGGGTTGTTGGCCAAACATTACGAGTTTATATCGTCAAAAATTTGTCAAGAGGCCTTAGACATTCTGAAGGGTAAGTTAGACACTGCACCAATTCTTCGAGGCCTGAATTGGGCCCTCCCCTTTCATACTCATGTCGATGCCTCATACAAAGCCATAGGAGCAACCCTAGGTTAGGTAGAGGAAAAACTACCTTATGCCATCTATTTTATCAATAAGAACTTGTCAAAGGCTGAGCTAAATTATACAGTGACAAAAAAGGAACTCCTGGCCGTTGTGCATTCATTAAACAAATTCAAGCATTACATCATAGACTATCAAACATTTGTGCATACTATCCATGCTACAATCAAATATTTTATAAAAAACTAGATATGAATGCTCGAATTATAAGATGGTTGCTTGTATTACAACAGGTTGATCTAATCATTATTGCAGACTTTTTATCTAGGGTGAATCTACCCGTGGGTGAAGAAGGAATGGTGGATGACTTGTTACTAGATGAGCACTTGATTTCTATTTTAGTTCTCTCTCCATCATTTGCTAATATAGTAAACTATTTGGTATCAGCACAGTTCCCACCAAACTTTCCCTCCAAAGAAAAGAGCAAGATAGTCAGGAAAATCACCCCCTTCACCTGGATTGATGGCAATCTTTTCAAACTGGGCCCAGATCAAATCTTGAGAAGGTGTGCAAAGGAAGAGGAAGTTTTTGACATCCTTCTGACCTGTCATGATGGGCCCTATGGAGGTCACTTTGCAGCAAGAAGCACAAAATTCAAAGTGTTACAAACAGGCTATTATTGGCCCACTCTCCATTAGGATGTGAAGAAGTACACTAGTCAGTGTGATCGGTGCCAGAGGATGGGAAAGTCTACTCCAAGAGATGAAATGCCCCTATAGCCTCAAGTGACTTTCGAGCCATTTGACAAGTGGGGCATGGACTTCATTGGGTCTATCAACCCTCCTTTAAAGAAAAAAACAATACATTATTGTGTGCACTAGTTATTTGACGAAGTGGGAAGAAACCAAGGCAATTAAGGTAGCAATAGAAGAAAAGGTGGTTGAGTTCCTAAGGGAGAATGTATTCTACAAATTTGGGTACCCTAGAGAGCTAGTCACAGACCAAGGCAGCCAGTTTACCTCCAACATTATTGAAGGACTGCTCAACCATCGAAACATCAAGCATAGGACCTCTAGTCCCTATCATCCACAAGCTAATGGGAAAGTGGAGCTGACCAACAAGGCACTGGAGGCCATCTTAACCAAGTTAGTGAGTAGAAGTAGGAAGGATTGAGCATAGAGACTAGTTGAGGCCACCTGGGCCTATAATACCACATGGAAGACCACCACTGGATTTACACCCTATGGGCTGGTCTATGGGAACGTAGCCTTGTTGTCCATTGAGTTTGAATATAACACATTGAGGATGGAAACCCAACTAGATTTGGACTCGATCATGCACAAAAAGGGAGATTGTTCCAATTGAATGGATTGGATGAATTCAGAATGGAGGCTCTCCTACACACAGAGATAGTTCAACTTCAGAGGAAAACATGGCATGATAAACATATTAAGGAGAAGTAATTTCAGGAGGGCGATTGGGCATTGTTATATGATTCTAGGTATAAAGACTTCAAGGGAAAGCTAAGGACAGGATGGCTAGGATCTTATGTTGTGGAAATATGGCATGATAATGGTTCAATGCAAATCAAAACTGTAGATGAAGAAGTCATTCCATTGGCTGTTAATGGGCACCGATTGAAAATATACAAGAGACCTTTATCAAAATAAGAGTTCATTGACAATATCAATAAAATATTGATGATGGTGGAGCAAGTTCCAGCTCCTCCCTCATCAATTCACTGAAAAATGAAAAAAGAATAAGGACTCAGGTGAAAATGTCCATGAGGTGCCTGAGTCCCATCTTTGGGTTGAAAACCTCGTGAGGTGGCCCATTGATGAAAAAAATAGAAAAAAGGAATAAGAAGATCCCTAGGTGAAAACCTCCCTTGAGGTGCCCAAGGAAAACAACTATGGTGAAAACCTCTCTAAGGTAGCCTATTTGTTTTTCAAAAAAAAAAAAAGAAAGAGGGAGAAGAAGATAAAATTGCTATTTGCAGGTGGGTGAGAAAGGTAGTCAAGGAACAAAGAGAGGATCCAAAGGGAACCCTGCCTCACACATATTCATCTACTCCACAACTCACCATGCATCCCTCCATCATTTCTATTGTTTTTCCACTCCGTTGCTTCAATTTATGTAAACAATGTGTTTTCTATAGGATTCCCTATATTCCTGTAGGATCCACTGAAAACCTGTGTTTTCTATAGGATCCCCTATATTCCTATAGGATCCACTGAAAACCTATAGGATGATCCTGTAGGAATTAAAACGGCCGGGAAAACCTATAGGAAACAATCTGAGGACACATGGTAGGTTTGCTAGGTTCCTAAAATTCATCCTAGGCATGATCTAACACATCACCACGTCCACCATCATCATCCCTGCACTCGCCATTCAAAACAAAAAAATATCAATTTCAACAATTCCTGCGAGTCATATGAAATAAGAAAAATGAAAAATAGTGAGGAGTAAGAGTATTACCTAAGTGTCACTTACTCTACACGCACTCCTACTCCCTCTTTCCATTCATTTCACCATCCTCACATCCCCAGCCAGCAACATGACTAAAGAATTCTAAGGGAGAAGAAGCTACATGACATCCTATAGCCTACCAGTTGACAGTGTGCACTCACTTGAGCATTTTTGTGATCTCATTGAAGGTACTTTCCATCATTTTGATCCTCAACATCTTGACCAAAACCTACTACAACAATGGAAGGCCCCACATGAATACCTATGGATTTTTGGTGGGACTTCCTTGTTTTTCAGTTTGAAGCTCCTAAAAACCAGATGAAATTTTCATATATTTGGGATAGATTCGAGTATTGTCTTAATAAATCAATTCATCCCAAGAAGAAGTTTGATCCCAAGCCTCACTTAAATACTTTATTGATGGAGCTGTGCAATCACAGATAGACATAGTCACTATCAATAGTGACTGTATTTCGTTCCCTCATCAAAGAACTCCACCACTACAAAGTGATGTAGGAGAACAAGTGCACCCATCTATTCAATTGCCACTTCCTCACAACATCACTTCACTTAATTTTCATGTAGATTTTTTTGTGAGTCCATTAAGTTGTCACATGAATTTTGTACCACAACCTCCATCTTCATACTCAGATGATCCTCCAGATGATATTGTCTTGTATTCTTCCATTTTAAGACTCTACAGTTATTGTGAACAAGGATGAAGCCATCGACGGAGTTGGCGTTGCATAACCAACATGCATTGTCATTCATGAAGAGTATGACTTGGACCTTGGGCATCAACAGTCGGTGAAGGATGACTCCCTTCTATCCAAGCCTCCTCCATTCTTTTGTGACATCTTTGTTGAACCTTCCATCCATAATTTCACATGTGTATGTCCATCTACGGATGCACCCATTGTTGATCATTCACAGGACACACCAGATGTTAGTCCATCAACCAACAATAGAGAGGACAGGTTATTCATTGAAAATCCACTTGAATTTTCATCTGCTTTTTCTAGAAACACAGAGGGTGAAATTTTTCACTTCTTACCTACCCCTCTGTTTGATTCATCAAATCATGAGGATGTCGATGAAATAATTTATTTTGCTGATCATATTTATCATGATATATTTACTCCCGTATTTGACCATGATGATGAGTGTATCGTAGTTGATTTTTTGAAGCCACCTGTTTATGATGATCTATTTGTTGATGAAGTCAAAACCCCCCAGACTATCGAGGTACTTCCGCCCAAGCTAATGGTTATGTCAGAACCCCACCATCCTGAAGTTGGTTTCACTTCTAATAAGGAAATTGTTCAAACACCCAAGGCTCCTCATGGCTCATCTGTATGCATTGAAGATCAATCTCACACACAGATCATGCTTCCTCCACTCAAACTACATGGTCCCATCACTTAGTCATTGGATGAATCTTATATTTCAAGCACATGTGCATGATACAAGTTGAATTTGTTTCTTTCATTTTATTTCATGGAATAGTCAATAATATGCATATGCTTCACAACTACATGTAGTGTCACACAATACCATGATAAGTCCATAGACTGCATCTCATGTACTTGCGCTCACTTATGTTCTGTGGACACATTTAAACTTGGAGTGTGTTTGTCCTCATTATTATATCTTTCATGTTTTCTGGTTCACACAGTTGTGTTGCTATTGAACCATGCCTTCACCAAAATGGGTCAACCAATGTGATGGTGGCTAGATTGGAAGTATCAATTCACGTGATCAGGCCCATGCACCGTTAACTTAGGAGTAGGAGTAGTGTTTGCTTTGGTTGTTTACTTGCGTGCTTGTTTTCTTACTTTCTTTACATGTTTTTTTATCTTCTTGCTTGCTTTATTTTGTCTTTGTTTTCATAGTTACTTCCACTTTGGATTTGTTTTGTGTTTACTTTCTTGTTTTGCGCTCATAGGTTGGTTTCACCTGAGACCATGCATGACCCTTGAAACAAGCTGGGTAAAGTACAAGAGGACTTGTGCAATTATCAATACTTGGTTATCCATCATCCTACCTCTGTACGAAGAACTTGCTATCCTTTAGTCCATGATACATCGATGGAAAATACCTAAAGTTCAAAGTGAACCTTGGTGAAAACACAATTCTTGCGCTTTAACTAGTGTCACCTACTCTAGTCAATTGTTTTTGGGTTAACCTTGGCAACATAGTCAAGTAGAGTAAGGTGAGGGGGAAAACCTTAACATAGATGTTAGAGGTATATAATAAACTACCTCTTTGAAGGAACAACCTCTTATGCCCTCAATAAGTTGACATCCTTCTTTCGCCTCTGAAATGAATAAGTGCTATGCATAGTTATGAAAATAAAAATGAAATGAAAAGTGAAATTTTTTGAAAAATGAAAAATTAATAAGGTGAAAAAGAGAAAGTCTTCATGCAAAGAGAGGTGATGCAAGTAACTCTGTTGGGGTACTAACCAGGCTCTCTAGAAGCAAAGCAATGCTTGTGTTCCTTCATGACTCAACTGGGGTATTGTTGAGGCCTACTGGAAGTTGAGCAACACTAGAGATGAAAATAAGACTCTGATGACTATATTACTTCATGTGCATCAATATACCCCTCATTCCCAATAAAAAAAACTATGTTGGATTGGCTTGGAATGCATGTCGACTGGCCAAGAGCTTGGATGATGCTACATCTTACAATCATGCAAGTGTGGAAACCAAGACGAATAGAGAATTGAACAATACTTTCAGAGGTGTTAGACATTCTTTTCATGAACAAGGTCCATTCATAGAGATGGAGGTCTACCAGTGTGTCCCCAAGTGTTTTAGTGGCTACAACCACCCTCCAAAATTTTTCCTTAGGTTCGTTTCGGAGCCTCCGTACCAACCATCCTCAGTAGCATGTATTGCACTGTCAAGTACATGAGCTTCATTGCTTTTATAGCAGCATGACTACCTATACATGATAACTTGTTGCACTCCCCTCACAGGTTGCTTCCCCGGACTTGGTCAAGCTGCTGGCGGGGAAGCTCCCTCAAGACATTATGCAATTCTAGAGGGGAACCAGCCTTCCCTCCAGAAATTGTGCAATTATGTCTGGAAGCCTGTTGGGCTCAGAAACTATGCAATCCTTCCAGTCAGCCTTCCTATAGAAAACTTCATAATATAACCCAGCACGACTGCTCAACCCAAAAATTACGCAATCCTAGGTAGCAATCAGCTGCTCAACCCAGAAATTTTTCAATCCCTCTAGGCAACTAACCCAACTACCTCCTAGAAATGTGCAAATTTCTCCCTCAACCAAGTAGGTTACTCCATGTGCCATCGGGTTGACTGGTCCCACCTAGGACTAAGAGAAATTGACTTGCTTGCATGGGATACTTTTTCTTGAAATATCGAAAAAACAACATGCAAAAACCATCCCTAAATTTTAGGGAGCTATTTTTAGCAGCTGGAGGTTACATGTAATGATCATTTTAGAATCTTTCCACCAAGTTTTGCTTTTTCCTAGATTTGTGGCATGCATGTCATGAGCCTAAAAATTATTTACTCAATGCTTCAAAGCCCATTCCTTCACATCGATCTTAGAGCTCTAACATCTTGCAACACATTCAAGAGTCTTTGACATATCTAGCTCAGTTATTTCCAAGTAAGTCAGCTTAACTTGTCTATCGCAACATATTTGTTGCTTTTTGTGTTTTGGCTTGTGTGAGGGTTTTCTACTTGATTTCTATGAATGCATGTTGTTGTTTACATGCATATTAGCTTGTACTAGCACCGTTTCAATTTTTGCTAGCATGTCATTGTTGTCACATGCATGACACTGTTTTGTACGAATAGTCACTAATTCGGCGACTCGCTTCGCACACATGCATGTTGTTCCATTTTCTAAATCTTGCATTCACTAGTTGCATGCAAGATCATTCACTGATTCTTACACTCAGTATGGTCACGCATTCACCTCCACATTTTCTTTCATTTGCCTGTCGGTGGGTCTAGGAGGCCTTGTCCCGGACCCTGCCTCACCAAGACAACATTGTGAAATCTTGGGAGGGAAGGCTCTACCTTCCACTCAGAGAATGCACGTTTATGCCCTTTGACTGTCCTCCATTATTGCATTGCACAATTCTGAGAGGCAGTGACTGTTAGCCTAGAAAATTGTGCAATGCATTCATTGGTCTTGTAACCATTGCTAGTTGGAATTACGCATTGCATAATCCCAATAGCCAGTAGGCCAATTTCAATTGTGTGTTACACAATTCTAGTAGCCAACCAACTGCCCAGTAGCCCAGACTACCTTCTGCGCAGTTCCGACAGCCTGTCTCTCAGCCTCTAGGGAAAAATTGCTTAATTCTTGCCAGTCAATCCCCAGGTATGTTGCATGTCATTCCTCAAGTTTTCTTTGGTTTTAGCTAACAGATTTCTTGCCATGCGTATCGCCATGTCTCAAGATATAGCAGATGTTCATCCATCTCTCACCAGTTCAATATCAATGGCCTTCAAGAGTGCAGGATTAAAGGACAACAACAGAAGTGCAACTGGAGTAGTAGTTGAGTGAGTGTGTACAAGTCAGTTGATTTATCAAGACACCAAGTTGATTATAGACAAGGACATCAAGTTGAAATGGAAACAGGTCAATGATCTATTTGTAGGCACATTTGGGGAAGACCTCGAAGACTGTCAAGTCTATGTGAACATTCACAAGTATGGCTTGTACCAGATTGCATGCAAGTATCCCGTGTTCCCATGCGCGGGCATGATACATTGGATCATCTCACACACTGATCCCAAGAAGATGACATAGAGCAGTGTTAGTGGGATGGATATTGCTACCTTCAGGGCATAATATTATGAGTAGATGTACCATATTTCAAAGCCAATGATCACCATGGAGACATCCTTTAGCATACCCAACAACAATGTCAGCTTCAAGGATATCTTGAAGAATTAGGTGAAGCAACTGACCAAATTCAGGATGACACCCAACCATACTTACAAGATGAAGACATTGTGGAAGGTGTATCAATACTTGGTCATATTTTCATGTCACCTCTATGGCCAAGATAGCATAGAAATGTTCCCATAGAGTTTGTTGATCGCGTTGGATCAACTGGCCAGTGAAGGCAAAGAATGCAATGGGTCTGACATGTTGGCTCACATGCTGAAGGAACAAATAAGAAGAGCTCGATAGCAAGTAGAAATCTACATATCTGCTTACATCTTGGATCTAATCTGTGCCCGTCAGGGGTTCATGGGCTTGATGTGGGCATCGACATTGGTGGAGACCTTTGTGAACACTTATTGTAAGATGTTGTCCGAGTGCAGCTATTGAGGAGTTATCACACAACTATCCTATAATTTTGTCACCCTGCTGTACAAGATGATATTTGAACCTGATCCAACTTGCATGTCGAAGGAAAAAATGGAGTCAATGATCGATATATCACATTTCTATGCTTAACCGTCTTGCACCTTCATACAGATGTACAACGTGGAGAAGTCTCCGAATGTTCTACTAAATTTTTCATTCTACAAGATCGTCATGGAGGAAGTATCATACCACATCTCAGTAGGACTAATAGCTAGGATGCATCGGAAGAAGAAGGTACCTTGGCTCACTCTTTCATTGCAGATCGGGTTATACAGTATACGAAATTTGAAGTATGCGGATGTTGAAACAGAGGAGATCAAGAAATATCCATTCGATGCCCAAAGCTACAATCCATATGATGCACATTTTTTTGAAAAAGAACACTCCATGAGATTACAGTTTTAGTGGATCCACGGGACGTGTCATTGGGCGAAGGAGGACCCATGGAGATATTGTTACAGCTTCTCCAACCCCAATGAATGGTTGGCATCACTGTGGAATGGTTAGCAAAGCAACGTGAAGTAGCATCCAGGAGAGAACAAGTAGTAGCAGAAGTAGAGGTAAACATACCAACACATGACAAAGGCAAGAGTAAGGTTGTCAACAGAATGGAGGAATAACAATACTGCAAGTTTAGGGGAGACCAACTTGTGCATAAAGCATCTTCGTCAATAGAGGTGAAGATGAAACGAAACAATAGGAGGAATGCGCAAAGGCAGAGATAAAAATAGATAATGGAGGAAACAGAGAAGGAGTTGCTTGAGTTGAAGGAGAAACTCCAAAAGGAGTAGGATCTATGTAGACAGGAGAAGGAAGTGTAGTAGGAACATGTACAACAACGAGCACAACATGTACAGATAGACGAAACTGTGCCCATACAAGTAGTGACTCATCCACACATCAAAAACAGAAGAAGGAAGCATAGTAGGATTATGTACAATAGCAGGCACAACATGTATAGACAGACGAAACTGTGCCCATACAAGTAGCGACTCATCCACATAGTTGGCACCAAGCAGGTAGCGTGACCAGTCGCAAGAGTAGGAATTTGCCTAAGAGATTGAACAAGCACTTGAGGAGATGGATATGGGTATGAAGCAACAAGAGTTAGAGCAAGACATCAACCTCATGCCTCACCATGAGGAGGTCAATCCACTAGCTTCACTAGATCCAGAAGTGGAGCAAGTCCCAAGTGACCAAGGAGACACTAAGGTCCTTGGAGATAATCTGAAGGGAGAGATGCACAACATCTCATTCAATGAGTCCCAACATAGATTTATGCAATCTCACAGAGTGTAAAATCTGGATGATCACACATATCCTACACATTTTGAGGAACAAGTGATTGTGTTTGACATGTGCAAGCATCCAACAACATTGGACGATGCTATCAGAGCATATGCCAAAGCCACTAGCTCAAGTGTTCATTTCTTAATAGTAGATAATGAGTGAATGGAAAAGGAGTTCGAGATCACCAAGTAGGGAGGAGAATACTAGATGACGAATTGTCCCTTAACACAGTCATGCAGGCATTGTATTGCAAGCTTGGTACCATGCATAAGAAAATTGTCCATCTCAACAGCTGGCAATAGCGACGTGCGAGGAGAGAAAATATCTTTTCGAACATGCATGCTATTGTTGATTACATGCAAACATGGACAATGAGATACAATGGAGGCCCGTTACACTTGCCCAAGACAATGAAGCCTAAAGCGGTTGAGCTGAAGGCACGCATCTAGAGTCAGATCCAGAACTATGAAGATCTCCCGCAGCTCATCACCAGTATACAAGATTCCCATGCATGGGTATTTAGGAGTATAGATGTTGTTGTGCATGCACACACAATACCATCTATTGGGACACTCACCTAGGCAAATACAAAGGCACAACTCTGACTTGATCTTGATGCGTACTTTGACGAGTTGATGCGCATAACCCCCAGCCCAAAATTGGTGATAAGTGAAGACACCATGCATCAATATGTTGCTGGTCCGGGTAGAGTTAAGATAATGATGTGCATGTTATCAGATGAGTTGTACAAAGGAGCCCAAGTAATGTACTCATATGTTATGGAGGAAAGAGTTTGTTTCCAGAAAGATGTCACCTTATAGTAAATGGACACCATCACAGACTATCGAGCTTAGCATCAGATCGCTATTGTCGACCACCATGAAGATGTCTAAGAGCTAGTCTTCCCATAGCTTTCTAAGTCATAATGATGTCTTGCATGGCTTTCTGAAGCCGATTTTTTCTCACATGGGTACACGTCCAGATTGTATGTAATGTCTTGTCAAGTGTAATTTCAAGTGTCAATAGTTGGATGTAACAATCATAGAGTAGATGAATTGTCATGAGGGTAGATGAATTGTCACAAAGGGGAATATCGAGGGCCACCCCACAATTTCCTATATGTATTCCCTCATAACTCATTGTAAAGGCTTTTTGTCAGCCAATCTTTCGATAGGAGTATCTTAGAGAGAGCTTGGACATTATTGTAATGAGCCTTGGCTTCTCCACTGTGCAGAGCTAGTATATATCTTTGGAGAAGTAGGCAGTAGTGACTGTAATGTTCCTAGAATTAAGACATCTGTGGTTTCCATCTTTTGATTTAGTTACCAGAGAATCCATAGTAAAAATCAATTTCCATCAACGTTTCAAATCCCAACCGGGATCCATCATCAGGACTTCTTGAATATTGATAGTAGAAGAACTTAATTTAGGTATTTAAATAGTTATGAGGGTAGATTTTAAGGAATGAAAGTTCTTAAGAAAATGAAGGTCTATAGCTCTTCTTGCTATCTTCACTCTAAATTTTTCGAGAAAAATGATTTCACTCAATGTATCCCCTCCATATAGGGAAATGATTCTGGATTTAAGACATATATGGTTTATATCTTTTGATTTAGTTACCAAAGAATCCACAGTAAAAACCATTTTGCTTCAACGTTTCAAATCCCAACCGGGATCCATCATCAGGACTTCTTGAATATTGATAGTAGAAGAGCTTAATTTAGGTATTTAAATAGTTATGAGAGTAGATTTTAAGGAACGACATTTCATAAGAAAATTAAGGTCTACAGCTCTTCTTGCTATCTTCACTCTAAATTTTTTGACTAAAAAGATTTCACTCCATGTATCCCCTCTGTATAGGGAAATGATTCTAGATTTAAGACATCTGTGGTTTATATCTTTTGATTTAGCTACCACATAATCCACAATAAAAACCACTTTCCGTCAACGTTTCAAATCCCAACCGGGATCCATCATCAGGACTTCTTGAATGTTAATAGTAGAAGAGCTTAATTTAGGTATTTAAATAGTTATGAGAGTAGATTTTATGGAAAGACTATTCTTAACAAAATGAAGTTATGTAGCTCCTCTTGCTATATTCACTCTAAATTTTTTGAGTAAAATGATTTCACTTCGTGTATCCCCTCTGTATAGGGAAATGATTCTGGATTTAAGACATTTGTGGTTTACATATTTTCATTTAGCTACTGGAGAATCCAAAGTAAAAACCATTTTCCGTCATCGTTCCAAATCCCAACCGGGATCCATCATTAGGACTTCTTGAATGTTGATAGTAGAGATATTAATTTATGTATTTAAATAGTTATGAGAGTAGATTTTAAGGAAGGACAGTTCTTAAGAAAATGAAGGTCTGTAGCTCTTCTTGCTATGTTCCCTCTAAATTTTTTGAGTAAAATGATTTCACTTTGTGTATTCCCTCAGTATAGGCAAATGATTCTGGATTTAAGAAATCTGTGTTTTATATCTTTTGATTTAGTTACCGAAGAATACACAGTAAAAACCATTTTTTGTCAACGTTTCAAATCCCAACCAAGATCCATCGTCAGGACTCCTTGAATGTTGATAGTAGAAGAGCTTAATTTAGGTATTTAAATAACTATGATAGTAGATTTTAAGGAACGATAGTCCTTAGCAGAATGAAGGTCTGCAGCTCTTCTTGCTCTCTTCACTCTAAATTTTTCAAGTAAAATGATTTCACTCCATGTATCCCCTCCGTATAGGGAAGTGATTCTGGATTTAAGAGATTTGTGGTTTATATCTTTTGATTTAGTTACTAAAGAGTCCACAGTAAAAACCATTTTCCTTCAATGTTTCAAATCCCAACCGAGATCCATCATCAGGAATTCTTGAATGTTGATAGCAGAGGAGCTTAATTCAGGTATTTAAATAGTTATGAGAGTAGATTTTAAGGAACAATAGCTCTTAAGAAAATGAAGGTCTGCAGCTCCTCTTGCTATCTTCGCTCTAAATTTTTCAAGTAAAATGATTTCACTCCATGTATCCCCTCCATATAGGGAAATTATTCTGGATTTAAGACATCTGTGGTTTATATCTTTTGATTTAGTTACCGAAGAATACACAGTAAAAACCATTTTCAATCAAAGTTTCAAATCCCAACCAGGATCCATCATCAGGACTTCTTGAATGTTGATAGTAGAAGAGTTTAATTTAGGTATTTAAATAGTTATGAGAGTATATTTTAAGGAATGACAATTCTTAACAATATGAAGGTCTGCAGCTCTTCTTGCTCTCTTCACTCTAATTTTTTCAAGTAAAATGATTTCACTCCATGTAACCCCTCCATATCGGGAAATGATTTTGGATTTAAGACATTTGTGGTTTATATCTTTTGATTTAGTTACCAGAGAATCCAAAGTAAAAACCATTTTTTGTCAAAGTTTCAAATCCCAACTCGGATCCATCATCAAGACTTCTTGAATTTTGATAGTAGAAGAGTTTAATATAGGTATTTAAGTAGTTATTAGAGTAGCTCTTAAGGATCAACAATTCTTAAGAAAATGAAGGTCTGCAGCTCTTCTTACTATCTTCACTCTAACTTTTTCAAGTAAAATGATTTCATTCCATGTATCCTCTCCATATAGGGAAATGATTATGGATTTAAGACATCTGTGGTTTATATCATTTTATTTAGTTATCAGAGAATCCACAGTAAAAACCATTTTCCGTCAAAGTTTCAAATCAAAATCGAGATCCATCATCAGGACTTCTTGAATGTTGATAGTAGAAGAGCTTAACTTAGGTATTAAAATAGTTAGGAGAATATATTTTAAAGAACGAAAATTCTTAAGAAAATGAAGGTCTCCAGCTCTTCTTGCTATCTACCACTCTAAATTTTTCGAGTAAAATGATTTCACTCCATGTATCCGCTCCGTATAGGGAAATGATTCTGGACTTAAGACATCTGTGGTTTATATGTTTTGATTTAGTTATAGGAGAATCCATAGTAAAAACCATTTTCTGTCAAAGTTTCAAATCCGAACCATGGTCTATCATCAGGACTTCTTGAATGTTGATAGTAGAAGAGCTTAATTTAGGTATTTAAATATTTATGGGAGTAGATTTTAAGGAACGACAGTCCTTACGAAAATGAAGGTCTGCAACTCTACTTGCTATCTTCACTCTAAACTTTTGAAGTAAAATTATTTCGCTCCATGTATCCCCTCCGTCTAGGGAAATCATTCTACAGTGAAGACATCTGTGGTTTACATCTTTTGATTTAGTTACCGGAGAATCCACTGTAAAAACCATTTTTTGTTAACATTTCAAATCCCAACCGGGATCCATCCTCATCACTTCTTGAATGTTGATAGTAGAAGAGCTTAATTTAGGTATTTAAGTAGTTATGAGAGTAGATTTTAAGGAAGGACAGTTCTTAAGAAAATGAAGGTATGCAACTCTTCTTTCTATCTTCACTCTAAAATTTTCGAGTAAAAGGATTTCACTCCATGTATCCCCTCTGTATAGGGAAATGATTCTGGATTTAAGACATTTGTGGTTTATATATTTTGATTTAGCTACTGGAGAATCCATAGTAAAACCCATTTTCCGTCAATGTTTCAAATCCCAACTACCATCCATCATTAGGAATTCTTGAATGTTGATAGTAGAAGAGCCTAATTTAGGTATATAAATAGTTATGAGAGTAGATTTTAAGGAACGACAGTTCTTAAGAAAATTAAGGTCTGTAGCTCTCCTTGCTATCTTCACTCTAAATTTTTTGAGTAAAATGATTTCACTCCATGTATCTCCTCCGTATAGGGAAATGATTTTTGATTTAAGGCATCTGTGGTTTATATCTTTTGATTTAGTTACCGAAGAATACACAGTAAAAACCATTTTCCGTCAATGTTTCAAATGCCAACCGGGATCTTTCATCAGGACTTCTTGAATGTTGATAGTAGAAGAGTTTAATTTAGGTATTTAAATAGTTATGAGAGTAGATTTTAAGGAACGACAGTTCTTAACAAAATGAAGGTCTGTAGCTCTTCTTGCTCTCTTCACTCTAAATTTTTCAAGTAAAATGAGGACAAATCCTCCTTGGTTTTCTGATATTATTTCAAGAAGCAATACTTTAATTCTGTTTGTGAGAATTTTTGTTATAATTTTGTAGGAGGAGTTACACAGAGAAATGGGCCTGAATCTACTAAATTAGTTAGCATTTGACTCTTTTGGAACAAGGGCAAGGAAGGAAGAGTTTGTGAATCCTCCAACCATTAATTTCCCAAAAACATTTTTATCATTCTTATCAGATCTTTTTTAATATTTCTCTAATTTTTTTTATGGAAGAAAATAGGGAACCCATCTAGCCTGGGGCCTTATCTTGACGAAAATCGCGAACAACAACTACAAATTCCTTTTCTTCAACTACTCTTTTGAGTTCATTGTTTTCTCCTTCACTGATTTTCTTGGGAAGATGTTGAAGATAATATTAATGTTCATTATTTTATGTTGGGGATGATAATAGATTTTTATAGCATCTGTAAACCTCCTTCTTTATTTCCTCTTGAACTCTAACTTCATTTCCTTCGTTATCTTTTATACTGTCTATTTGGTTTTTATTTCTTCTTATCCTGGCTATATTATGGAACAACGTTTTGTTCTTATCTCTAGCTTTGAGCCATAGACTTCGCGATTTTAGCCACCACTCTTCTTCTTCCTTTCTTTTTTGTCTATACATCTCCTAGTATGCCTGTTTCTCTTACCATATGGTCTCCCACGTTTCTTCTTGCTGCACTTTTTCCATTTGGATTCTATCAATTTTTACTATTATTTCTATTTATCTTCTTTGTGTGTCTAGTTGGTTATTCCTTGCCTATTGTTTTAACTCTCTCCTTGGGGATTTTAATTTAGTTTGCCAAACATAGCGAGGAGATCCAAAAATTGATTTTATCTGTTCTTCAATAATGACTTTTCTAGCTTCTTCACTGTCATTCCAAGTGGAACTGAATCTGAAAGGGACTAGGCTAAGATTTTCTAACTTCCCAAGGGTGAGAGCCACCACTTTGTGATCTAATGCTATATTGTGGATGATTTGGGGTTTAATCTTGCTAAAGGCATTTCCAAATTTGTCTTGTATTAGAAATCTCTCCAACCTTTCCTTTATGTTATTTTTCCCAATTATTTTGTTGCTCCATGTATACTTTCCATTTCTTGGACGCATGTCCATTAATTTGCATGCTTCCATAATACATTCTAACATTTCCCTATATGGACCAGCATTGCATATTTCCCCAAATTTCTCCTCTACACTTAGTACTAGATTTAGATCTCTTCCTACCATTAAGCCTTTGATTTGATACTGGATAAGGCAATTTTTTAAGGTGGACCAGCATACTTCTTTACCCCTGTAGTGGTTTGGGGCATAAATATTTATAATACAATATCTCTCTTTAGTTTTTTTGTTTTGCAACTCTATTTTTATCCAGTGCAACTATTTTTTCCTTAATGAGCTCCCATTTTTTAGTTTTCCATAGAGTGCATATCCCTCCCAAGGCTCTGATCGCTGGAATTGAGGTTCCTTGATAATTTTTTGTTTTTTCTATCATGGTTTCCATTTCCTTTTCATTTGTCTCTGTCTCCTGAATCATAAAGATATATGGTTTCTATAAGGTTATTAAATCTTTCATTGCCTTAAGTTTTGGTATACTTCCCATTCCACTACAATTCCAGGAGACTATATTCATTATCACTTGATCTTATGGGTAGAGGGACATTTCCCTCATTTAGGGTGTGAAATTTTATACTTAGCTTTTTCCAGGAAAGTATCTAGAAGTTTTTGGGTGCCCAAATTCATTTCCTTTTCCACAGCTTCATCTCTAATTTCTTTGTTGGTTTTTTTGCCTTCCCTTTTAGGGTGGTTGAGAGAGGAAAGGAGCTCCTTCATGAGGGCATGAGATTATTTTGTCAAAGGAGGAGGAGTGAGGATTTGGGAGGGGATAGGCGAGGAATGGGAGGGGTTAGAGGGGAAAGGTAGAAGAGGGGGGGAGGAAGGGGGAGGGAAGGGGCGATCAAGGTCTGCAAGGGAGGAAAAGGGATTAGAGAGCAAAAGATCTGATAAGGGTGGAGAGATTGAAGATGGAGGGATGGGGGCAGAGGGATAGGGGGGGTCATTAGATGAAATACTCCTAGTAGGAGAGGATGAGATGAAGGGAGGGGAGGGTCAAGGGAGGGAGAATGAAAATAGAAGAGGATTTGGGATTGGATGCTAACTCTTTATTCTCGACCTACTCCCATTTTGGTTCTTGGTTTTCTATTTCTTATGTTTCCTGATTTTAGTACATCTATTTGTAAAATCACCATATTCATGAAATACCTTGGATTTGAACGAAATTTTTTCATAGTCTAGCTGTTGAATGTTAACCCAGATATCCACTTTAATCTTGACTACTTCTGGAAGTCCTTTCCCCAGATCTACTTTACACATATTCTTGCACAGGCATGCATGTTTTCATGTCGCTTGCTTCTGTCGATATATTTCCCCACTACATTTCCTATTGCTCTAACAAATTCATCTCCCCATCAATGTAGAGGAAAATGGGGAAGCCTCATCCATACTGGCACTGCATTTGGCACGTCTAACTCTAGATGAAAGACCAAAGTTCATCTACTGAGATAAATCCCTCTTGAATCCATGAAATATGGCCCATTTTTGAAGATTAAATCTCTTTCCTATTTCATTTCAAACTAGAAGGTAAGATATCCTCTTCCACAACATCTGATGGATATTTCCCCATGATAGATGAGGACCAATTTCTTTATCCCATTTGAGGACTGAATGGGGAGAGGGAAAGAGACTAGTAAATTGAACCACCAAACCATGTTCAAAGAGGGATAGAGTTGCACAATGAGGAAGAGAGGGTGGGAGAATTATTTCATGTACTTCATCAATTTTCTTAACAAACTTTTATGTGGACAGTCTAGGACAAGACGGTTCTAAGGAGGATAGTAGAGAGGAAAAGGCTTCCACATTTTCTCTGACCTAAGTTGAAGATCTAGCAAAATGGGACTAGAATCGATTCACCCTCAGGAGGAGGCTTTGCACATTCCATTGCGTACCAGTCAAGGGATGTAATCGCTAGGAGTAGGAGGCCCCGAGAGCTGAAGGGAAGGGTCGTGCTCAGAGGTTGAATACGTAAATGCAGGAGTAGAGTGCACATGTAGGGATAAGTTAGAAAGAGTTCTGAATATTAGAAGAAAACACATTTTTTCTTTGAAAAGGATTAACAATCTTAATAATAATTTATAGGCATATTAGAACAGTGATCATGACAAATCAGTGAATGTTGTAGAAAAACATAATCAATACTATGAAGGAATTGAATCTGAGATTGTCTCTCTAATGTTAGATCTTGAGAAATCAAACAAACAAAATGAAGAGATACTTCAAGTATTTAAGGAACAAGAAAATGGGATGAAGGAAAGGATTATTTATTTAAGAAATAAATTGTAAGGAGAAGGAAAGGTTGAATAAGGAACGAGGAAGCAACATTTGGAAAAGGAAGAAAATTGTCAAATATTAGAGGTTGACATAAACATTCTAAAAGGAAAGTTAGAAGATAATGATAAGCATTTGAGATTTCAAGATGGTACTAAGATTTTGATTAACATTCTTATTAGTCAAGGGTTTCCCTCCATTAAATATGTTCTTTATTTTCATGAAACTGCAAGGAGAATCTAACTCACAAGCTATTAAATCAAAAATTAAAAGATGAGATAAGGAGATAAGAAGTCAACTAGACCAAAATCCAAGGAAAATGAATTTTTGAATAACATCATTTTCTCCTGATATTGGAAACATTAATCGATTGTCTCCTCTAATCAATGATGTTGAATGTTTCATATGTCATAATTATGGACACTTTGCAACCAATTGTAGAAGAATATTCATTATAAGATCATCATCTCCTAGGTACTGAGGTTTTTTTACGAGATATTTATTTTCTTGCAACATGTTGGTCACAAAGCCATGATTTGCAATAGGATGAATATAGAACAAAAATATTATGATTCCTCTTATCCATTTTCTTCTAATGTAAGATGATATACTTGTAACAAGTTTGGGCATGTAGAAAAAGAATGAAAAAAGAAGTCAATGGATCTTCATAGACAACTGGACAAGAATGTTCTTACCATAATACTTGAGAAATATGGATCCACAAACACTTATGATATTAAATAAAAGGAAGAATAATAAGTTAAATGTGTCCTTGCTCTATGTTCATTTGAAGATGATGATGAATGGTACATAGACAACAGATGTTTTCATCACATATCTGGAGATAAGAAAAAGTTTGAATCCCTAAATAAAAATAAAGATGGTAAAGTTATTCTTGGAATACAAAAGTAAATAAGAATCATACAACCTCATGGAGAACAAGTAATGGTTATTAGATCCAAAGGATTAGTGATATATGATCTCGGGGGAAGCTATACATATCTTTCTTGATGATTCCCTATGTTTTTATTTTGCTAAAGTTTATTGCTGGCATTGCATCTGATGTAGTAACAGTTAACAAGAGAAGACATGATAGGCTTAAGGGGAGATGTGGTTATGAAGAGTCAACATTTTACTTTTTGTACAAGGATTTTATGAAAGAAAGTCACGTGTATATGCGGTTTTTGAGCTAGATAGTCATGTATTCCTCTTAGTAATGAAAAAGGATTGGAATAGATTTAAGGGAAGCTTTTCATATTCTTCCATCATTATTGGCTTTCTGTTTCTAATATTAACTTGTTGCATACTATTAATATTTCCCTTATGTTGCTTGTAAATGATGATGTATTCATCATAAGGTTATGAGTTGATATTATATTATTTTTGCTAAAATGATTCTTTGTTGCATTTACTGATTTAATGTGATCAAAGTTGACACATGTTTAGTCAGAGCATATTCTATGCTTCTAATAGTTCATTGTTGGCATTATGGTTTCCTTGTTGCACGATGATGTTTTCTATGAGTACATATCATTGCTAATGAATGGTTGTTACAATTGTTACCACTGAATATACATATGTTGTTGCCATGAGCTATCAATGTTGCAAGGATGATGTCATTATGTTGCTTAAATTACATTTGGAGAAGCCGATAATGGGGTCTTGTTATTGATATTGATATTTGTTATGGTATCTGAAGATGTTGATGATGCTACCAATCAGTTATATGATTTGCGATGTTGGAGGATTCTTTTTGTTTGCACATATATTACTGATGCATGTACATGTTGCCTGTGGTGTTTGATATTGTTTGTTAAGGATTATGGATCTTCCTATATGTGGAGAGAGTGTGTTGAACTTGATGACATGAGGTTAAGGAGATGAGTTTCTGACAAATATTTATGGCACTATCTTAAATGATTCTATTATAGTTGTTTGGTGACTTGGTCACATGTTGAATATATTGGAGAGTTTGATGGTACACTGACTTATATTACATTACTTATTGATGATACGGGTGTTCATGTTGTTTTCTATATTGCTACTATTAAATGTTTATGTTGTAGATTCCTATATGGTGCATGGTGGTTGTCAATGACTATCATGGTCTAGCTACCTCATTGTTGAGGTTCTAATTTTTTGTTATAATTGTCATATATGTCTCTTTATGTAAAGGTTATGAAAATACCCATGTTGTAAATCATTGTAAAATTCAATCATGTATGGGATATTGAGATCAAGTCATGCTATGTATGTAATCCCATTATTTTTGGGACATTGATGTGAAATTTGGGTCCACTATGTAAACTTAATATGTTGGGTGATTGATGTAATCATGGTAACATAGAGTCATTTGTGATAACAAAATTATTATTTGGTTGAGTCATAAATCCTTGTACTTTTATTGTATGTCTTTAGAAGGTTCAATAAATGTTCATGGGGAGCATGGTTAATATGCAACTTTCATTCAGCAAATCAGTCCTACAGCGATCACCACTAGAAGGGAAAGCATTCATTTAGCCTAGATCAAACCATTTCTATTAACGTCAAAGGCACAGAGAAGGTTGGTGTTTGGAGAGAGTATTTCGAAAGAAGACATGGTGTTTGCAAGTGTGTTTGCAGGTGGTGCCCAAACACCAAAGTGGGAGATTGTTGGCATTATGACTGATGTGTTGTTCTTGAGGGAAACATGCTGATAAATATGTACCTGATGTCAACATTGATGATTGTGGAACTAATGCATATTGGTACAGATGGTACAGAGGATATAGATAGAGAAAGGAAAATTCGACTACATATGAGTGAAAAAAGTGAAGTTTTGAGAAATTATACGTGAATCATGTGAAGAAGGGTCAAGTACATACACAGGTCATGTCAGTAAAAGTTGCTTATGGAATCCAAAACATGGAAATTTGGATACCCTAACTCATTATGATAGTATTGGCCTATGGTGTTTCGAGAAACGCTACTTATTTGATCTTGGTAACAAATTCTAACAACATTAACAAGGGATTTACCAAAGGTATTAGCTAAGGAAAAACTATATAAGGAGATAGAGATCAAGGTGTTATGTGTGAAAGTAATGTATTACTCATGTGCGATATGATCTATAACATGTTTGCACAACGGAGCATAGATATGACTTAGATCTAATTGGTTTGAAAGTGTAGTGAAGAATAATGAATAAAATTTCTTGATTTGTCTATGCTTGTAGCTAACAATGATAGGTTTGTGTTTATAATAATGTTGAGATATGAATGTGTGATAGTGAAGTTTGTAGAATGTGAGTCATGTTTGCAATGAAGGTATGCTTCAATAATTTAAGATTTGTATGTTGGTTTTCTTATGAATCTTTGTGTACATATCTAGATCTAATTATGTTGAATCAAGTATATATTTTGATATTTGTTGAGATTTTTACATGAGTGCTGCACATGATAGGCATGTATATACGTAGGTCTACGTATTAATAGTCACATATATATTTTGTGTTAGATTTGGTTAGATTTTTTAGTTTTTCTTGATGTTGACATTTGATGTTGTATGTCGTATTTGTTGCTGTCTATCAATGATGTCTTGGTCATGATGATTTATTTATGGAAGTGTTTGTTGGGATGATTTATTTGTGGATTTAAATATTGATCAGTATCAATGGTGCAAAAGTGTGACTGGGTATGGTTCAATGATTTGTGAATGGTTCAGTAATTGATTCAATGGTTCATTTAGCGTTACAGTCATTCAATTAGCTAAATGATTATGTGTTCAACAATTGGATATATGTACCCAGGTTTTATAAAGAGGACGCACATATATATGCGAGTATGCTTCAGAACAATAGTGTATACATTTGGAGTTAAATAAAGGATTTCAGTGAGAACACTTTGTTTTTGAATGACTAATAGTGTATGGCTTGGTATATTGATGACTGGTTGTTCAGTGATATTATATGGCTATGGTGATTCAAAATATATTCATTGTTATATGATTCAGTATGATATAATGGTTTATTGAGTGGTTGGATGAATTGATTCCATATTTGGTTTCAAGATGGTTAATTTTTATTGATCCGAATGGAAAATGGCATCTACCGATGGTATTCATCCACCCATGGTATTGTAAGTGGCATCCACCTATGATATTCATTCACCCATGGTATTTACCCACCCATAGAATTTATCTGTGGTATTATAACCAGAAAATTCTATAAGTAACAAGTTGCATTTTGTAAAAGGATAGTTTTTTCACCACAATATAGCTTTTACAACTATTCCTCGTTTTAATAAAAAGTTTCTTTGTGGTTTTGTTTAATGTGTGCTTTCTCAGTTTCTTCTGGAATTTCAATTTTTCAGATCTTGAGGGCCTACCCCACCCCCAAGATCTATACTGATCTTGATCTTGGGTGGAGGCCCCCAAGATCTAAAAATTGAAATGTTGTTGATGTGTTGTGATTTATCTACTCTTTACTACATACTAAATGATTGATGAAATTAATAACAAAACGTTAAAGTTAAATATCAAATGGAAGGTATGAAAAATAAGTAAACTCGATATTTTTTTTGCATAAAGAAAAATAGCATACATATTTTAGAATATGAAATGAAAATTTAAAGTGAAATAAAATATTGATTCACACCCCCCCCCCCCCCTCAATGTTTCTCCAACAACTTCAGAATTATGAATCTAATTGGTGTGTGATATTTCATGTCGATTATTGAGGATTACACCAAATTTACTTAGGTAGCATTTCTAAGGGAGAAATGAAAAGCATTTGGAAAATTTAAAAATTTCAAGCCCCTAGTTGAGAATCAATGTGGTTACAGTAAATTGAACTGTGTAAGGTTAGTCGTAGGTGGGGAATTTACATCAAATGAGTTTGATGAATTTTGTAAAGAAAGTGGCATAAAAATACAATATCAAGTTGTAGACACCCCTCAACAAAATGGATTAGTGGAATGCGAAAATAGAACAGTGCAAAAAATGGCAAGAGAAATGATGGATGAAATAAATATTCCATAGACATATTTGGTTGAATTTATTTCCACAACATTACATTCCATATTTAAAAATAAAATAAAAAATCATATCTCAAGCTAAACGATGACAACACACATTACGAATTGTGGCATGGAAAATTGACATCAATAAAGCACTTCAAATTTTTTGGTGACAAATGTTACATAAAAAATAATGATGAAAAGTTGGGTGAGTTTGATGTTAAATATTATGAGCGAATCTTCTTATGATATTCTACAAATAGTAAGGGATGCATATTCTACAATAGAAGATTACACAAAATAGTTAATTGTATGGATGTCAAAGTTGATGAGGAATTGCCTTTCAAAAGCAAGTAGGAAAGATTTACTAACCCACTTGATCAAACCAGTAATGAGGAGTAGGAAGAACAACTTGAATAATTAGAAAAATAAGAAGAACAAGAGGTAGGATACACTCATCCAAAACCTCATTTGGGGTATGTATAAAACAACCACCCTAAAACTCAAATTGTTGGTAATAAGGAAGTATGATCACAAACAAGAAGAAAAATAGTGGGCACTTCTAGTCAACAATATATTTCCATGTTGTAAATGATTGAACCTAAGAACTTCTGTCAAGAAGGTGAACACATGTATTTAATAGGTGCCATGAATGATCAATTAAACAAAACTAAAACAAACCAAACTTGGGAATTGACTCGAGCACCAATAAATCAGAATTTCATAGGTACAAAATAGGTCTTTAAGAGTGCGTTAAATGATAATGGACAAGTTATAAGAAATAAAGACATATTAGTGTGTGAAGGTTATGCACATGTTGAAGGAACATATTTTCAAGAAACTTGTGCTCCTATTGAAAGATCGAAAGAAATTGTAATGTTTCTTGAATTTGCTTGTCAGAAAAATTTCGAAGTGTATCAGATGGATGTGAAATCAACATTCTTGAATGGAGAACATGAATAAAAGGAGTATATCAAATAGCCTAAAGTCATCTATCTAGCAGAGAATCTTGATGATGTAGGTAGTTCTAAAAAGGCACTATATAGACTCAATTGAGCGTGAAAGGCAATATACTCTAGATTAGACAAATATCTACAAAGGAAGGGATTTAAAATAGGGATAACTAATAGTAATTTATATATAAAATCTGATAATGAAGATATTTTGGTTGTTGTTGTTTATGTTGATGATATAATTTTTGGTAGTAATGCAGATTCAGTAAGCTAAGGGTTCACAGCTTAAATGAAGCCCGAATTTCAAATTTCTATTCTTGGAGAACTATATTTTTTCTTGGTTTATATATCACACTCAACTCAAAAGGAATTTCAATTTCCCAAAGAAATTATTTAGAAGAAACATTAAAGAAATTATGAAGAGAAAAGTGTTCAACTGTTAACACTCCTATGGTGACTCGATGTAAGCTAAGAAAAGATGATGAGTCACAAAAGGTCAATAAAAATTTGTTTAGAGTAATGATTGGTAGCATTTTGTATTTCATAGCCTCCCACTAGACATAATGCAAGCTATTGGTTTGGTAGGAAGATACCAATAAGCTCCCAAGAAAAGGAACTTGTTAGAAGAAAAAGGAATTTTTAGATATCTAAAATCCATAACAGACTATGGATTGTGCTATCCAAAGGGTAAGATATTTTCACTCACAACATACACAAATGTAGATTGGGCTAGTTGTATATATGATATAAAGAAAAAAAATGTTGGTGCCTTCTTTCTAGGAAACTCATTTCTAGCAAGGTTGAGAAAAAGGTTGACCTCTATCTCAGTGTTTACTATTGAAATTGAGTACATAACCACTACATGTTGCACTCAAATATTGTGGATGATGCAAACACTTCAAGACATGAAGGTAGTTTTTGATGAACCTAATCCCATTAAATGTGATAATGCTAGTGTAAGAAGTATATATGAGAATCTTATTCTTCAGTATAAAAACTAAATATACTCATCAAGTATCACTTTCTTAGAGAACATGTTGCTAATTAGATTGCTAATTTAGGATATATCACAAAGAAACGAATAGCTGATATATTCACCATGCCCCTTGGTAGAGAACCCTTTAAGTACTTAAGAGAAAAGTTGGGAGTGATGTCTTCCTCATCTATTCACTAATTTCTCTTGGAAAGAGGGAAGCTACCCAACTTAGTCAAAGTTAGATGTATGCATAGGATGCCAAAGATATGCAAGGAAAGTGAACCAAGATGGAGTCTTAGGTTTAGTAGGAACAATGCAAGGTTAAAGGGACAAAAATTGGAAAGTAATTAGTATGTGAATTTTCAGAAGAAAAATAGAAGTGTGAGGAAACAACACAGTCATATTATGAGGCATGACATGTTTATGTGACACAAGAATTACAAGCTCAAGACTTATCCTTGTCTATCTTGGAATTAGTGCCATAAAGGATGTTTATTTTATTATTTTGAATTTTAATGCAATTATGTGAAAATAAAATACGATATAAATAAATTAAAATATAAATTAGGGGTGAGGGTAGTTGAAAAGTCATGGAACGTAAAAGGTCACTTCACTTTTTACAAGTATACCCTCTAGGATAATAATAGGGAACTTTAGTTTTGGACATATTTCTATATCCATGCATCTTAGTTAAAGTTTGTTATCACTCTTTCTTTAAGCTTCATTTCCATTTACAAATTTGTTGTAGTATTTTGTGTCTATTACTTAAGATATTTCCATAAGTTGTTCTAACTTGTATCTCACCAGAAGTCTAATTTGGGTTTCCTATTCTAAAATATGGTTTTCACTAACACAGTATAGTTGTTAGGCGAACATTACAAATGTGAATCTCATCCCAAATGGTGTGAAGTCTAATTGGGACATCATATCAGAGAGATCCCCTTAGATTGTAAGTAATGCATCTTGCCCTTCCAACACTACCTTAATTTCAATTCAAATATTATATAGAAATTTCCCTTGAACAAGACATAGGACCACACATGACATGTCCTATGTTGCAAAATCATCCCCTAGCAATACACATCTATTCATTCATTTCTTGGAATGCAAGTTATGCATCTATTTATTTTTTTCTTAGAAACATTTCCAAATAGTTTACACATGGTGTACCCAAATCACTTTCAACAATGATCCTCATTAATGCGTATATGAAAAGGCCTCATTTTCTATTGAGGTTGCGATATCTTGGTCCATCTCTTCTTACTACAAAAAAGAAAAGTGGAACAAATAAAACCCAACCGCAATAGTTAGTGTATTTATATCATGCTTTTTCTTTCCTTGTATGGATTACCATTGCTACATTTAGTTTTACTAAAGTGAGCTCTTCCTCTATAACCTTTTCTCAAATTTTATTTCGTGTTGATTTAGATTAAAGAGAAAAGAAATTGTTCCACGTTTTATTTTTCATCCAATACATTCTCCAAATAGTAATTCAAAATATATTTCCACTAAGTCAATATATGCTTATCACCGCATGGAATTAGAATAATGACAAATCCTTTCTCAGATCCAACTTGGTAACAACATCTAGCTCAATGGTTTTGATATGTTTGGCCATCATGAATTTGACAAAATGTACTACTAGATGCCTAGTCTTCTCGTGATACATTTGTAAGAGAATCATATTGTCCATCATCTTCAATCACTTGACCAATCAATTTTAACGTGTGCCCTCTCCCATTCATCTATATTTTTCCCCCTTGTTAACCACCCAAACCATAGCTTTCAAAATTGTTCTAACTCACTCCATTAAAGAAGAATCCTATCCCCCACCAAGAATGATCGTCCAAGGTGCAATAAAATCCATACTTAACTATGTATTGTTTTCATATCATCTTAGGACCCTCTACTAACAAAATACACGTACCTTACTACTTAATGTTCCAAGTAACATGACAACATTTAATATAGATGCATTGATAATACATTTGTGAATACCTATAAAGGAATCATATTCTCTAGTGACCAAATTTCTATTGACACTCCATGAAGAATACAAGCATGATTATTAGATTTTGATTGATGAGATGAGCTTCATAAGCCCAAAAGCCTTCCCTACATTTATGATTGTCTATGTTAAGCATTCTTTGTACATTAAAACATCTCATTTGAGAGACACTAATTTTTCCTTATTGGTGATCTCAAATAATTTCCTTTTCTAAAAGACAATCCTATGTGTGGAGGAGAATATTGTGGCACCTCCCTTTGTCATAACATTTGATACATTTCCACACTTGCACTATTGCTTAGTAGTAAAGTTGTGACCCTTCTTAGGTCACTTTTGAACACCTAAACTAGGGGACAAGAATTTTCTCATGTATATAAGATGAATTTCTTCTTGTAGTATTAAGAGGAACAAGCACATAAATGATTCTAAGCATTTTATTAAACTAAGTGTGACATCTCCTTGTGTAATAAACATGTACTAAATATGCTAAGCATGCTAATCATTTGTTTTTATGCAAAGCAAAAGAAAACAAAAATACTAAAATTACTTGATTAAAAAATGGTTATTTTGCCATGACCAACAAATAACTTAACAAGCAACTTTGAAATACATTAAACATATCTCTCTCACCAACATATCAATCAAACCATTAAAAAACAGAATGATGTCACCTGAGTGAAGCTTCAATCGCATCAACTTCCTTCACAATGTAGAACCAAATCAACATAAAATAAACAATCCTAATAAATAAAAGGAGAACTACACTAAACTAGAACTTGAGTTCCATATAAGAAACTTATGCACCAATTCATCCAAATTTGGATTCCATATCTGTCCAGCTTAAAACATGACTATTAGTTGAACGGGTTAAATAATAGCTTTTGAAGACACATTCTTAAAGTTGCGAGGGTCTCTTTGCAAAACCGGAAGGCAAATTAAATTTATAGTGCAATACATCATAATGGGTTTGGTTGACACGAATGTAGTCTGTGTCTGGCAGGAGAAAAGTTGTGAGCCTACCTTCAACACTATCTAGTCCGCCTTCCATCCAGAGTAATCTGCGGTCGCGTACTCTTGCACGCTTCCGTCATCCAAACTGAACCGGAACAATTTGTGGACTTTTTAAATGTTAATATCTGTCGGTATCCATCAACTTCTCGGTAAGCCTTTAGCTGTATGGCACTGGGTCTCGAGATATTTAATCATATCGCATTGAATTTAATGACCAGTTGGTTGAAGCTGTGAATTTGCAGGGCCTGATTTTTTAATCAACTCCACATTTGGAGAACGGGAATGGATATTAAATTTACATGCCAAATATTAACTTCTAAAATTAAAATTAACCTGTATGCCAAATATTAACTTCTAAAAAATTTAAATACAATTATGTTGAAGGATACTAATCTCATCATTTTTTCGAAAATATTTAAAAATCCGCAATTAAATTAAAATAATGGAAGGTATTTGAATGAGATATAACTGCCCATTTCACCACTATTTTTTTACACAATTTTTATGAATTGCTGGGTTGAAAAAGTATATTAAAATTGTAAATGTAAATTTTTACTTGTAAATTTTGTAACTAACACAACATATTATGGTTGATATACCCCTATAAGCTTATATCAACCACATTAATAAATATTATGGGTATTCAGGATTATTAATAACTATATAAATAACTATATAGAATTATTAATAACTACTCAAATATATTAACAACCAGATTATTTATAATATTACTGTATAAATATTATATTAATCTTATAATAATTATATAATTCCTAATTATATATTAATTAATAATAGAATGCTCATAATAATTATTAGATTATCATTATATTATTTAAATAATCTAATAATATAAATTTATAAAAATAATAACAAATATATGTATTATTATTATATAATAAAATATAATATAATTTTTTTTTTGTAAGCTATGGTAGTTATTTCCTTTTGTATTTATAAAAACAAGTTGTTCCATATACAACACTTTGGTGGCCTCAACTTGCCCATATGGGAAACGAAGTCTGTTGGCCACCTCAGTCTCTTATATGCCATCCAATAACAAAATTTAATCAGTCTTTCAATCCAAGCTAAATAAACTGCACATCTAAAAACACTAATCATGTTCGAAACGAACATAAGACACCTAAAAAAAAGCTAGCCACAAAATGATCAAACTAGAAACTACAAAAAAACTAATCCTTTCGGTCATCTTTGTCAGATTCCACATTAGCTGGTACTATCGCTGAGTCTCCTGGTGCTGGAGACAACTTCATCAAATGTTGCTCGATCTCATCCAGCTTATTGTTTTGCATAATCATGAGAAATTGCAGGTTGTTCATGTTATTTTTGATATTGGGCATACGTTGGGCTATTTCTGCCATTTCTCCCACCACCTGCTCCAAAGCCCTAGCTAGCAAGTTCTTCAAAACCCAATACACATGCAGGGCTTGCTTGTAAAATATCATCCTGCCTCTGGTGTGCCCCAGGTCGGGGATAATATCCCCCCATTCCTCGATTGATGGCTCAAAATCTTCTTCCATGACGTTGTCTTCCATCTCCTGTATTAGCTGATGAATGTCAGGGTCCGTCCCATCTCTATCAGTGCGAGAGGCTTCTTGGACATCCATCCTAATAGATTTCCTACCTCGCTTCTAACTTGTTGGTGTTGAGGTTGTTGGATCGTTTTTACCAGGCTGGCTCTAACACCCTCTACCTCCACGACCCCTGCCTCTATCTAGGCGAGCCCTCTTTTCCTTTACTCCCTCCTACTTACAATTATCAAGAGAAAACATTAGCTTTTTAGGAGCTACAATCTTCCCATAAGTTAGCATGTCCTTGTCGCTTAGCCTTCCTTCCCCACTCAAGCCTCCCCCGTTATTCTAGAGAATCGATGGTCTCTTCCTCCCTTAACTAAGTTAGATGGGCAAGCCCTTTATCATCCTATCCTCCGCATGGTTTGCATTCTTAGTTTCCTCGGGCTGACCCTCTGCTCTACTAATACATTCCCCCCACATGCCTATGCTCTGATCCTCTCTCTTCTTCACCGTGCGGACCTCTGACCCATTCAAACATAGCCCCTCCCCTGCAATTCCCAACTTTTCCCCCTCCTCCAACTTACTATGCATGGTAGAGTGAATTACAAACGCACTCAGATGTAGCCCCTCCCCTACAATTCCCAGCTTTCGCCCTTCCTCCACCATAATAAGCATGACAGAGTGAAATGCAGGAGGTGAGCCAAAGGAAACATACCGGGAATTATGCTCGACCAGAGAAGATCCCGATGCTCGTGCTGGTCTATTCTCCTTCTTCCTTCACTGCATACTAAGCTCTCTTCCTACCATTGCGACCCTCATGTACCCCATCCCATATGCCCTATGTCCCATCCCACTACCGTTGTCATTTCTTCCCTCCGCTCCCCCCACTCGCCTCCCACTTTGCTGCCCTGAAACTACCATAGGCATGCAAGATGCCACCACATCCGTTCGATCTACGATGAGGGCAGTAGGTGGCCGTCGTGGCCTTCCTCTCCCTTGCGTTGTCCTCCTGTTCATACTCTCCCCTCTCATCACCCTGATCGGGGGAAAATATAATAATAATATTAATATTTGATTATAATATTATAATAATATAATAATATACAATATAATTGCGATATTATCATATAATATAATCAATTATAATATTATAATAATATTATATTATTATTACATATTATAATAAGAACATAAAGACCAATTATTTATTATTTATGAGAATTAATAACTCTACAAATAATAGCAACTACATTCTTATATTCTTATATATTTATGATTATTATATTAATATTATAATAATAATAATATAAATTCATAATAATATTAGATTATCATTATATTATTTAAAAGATCTAATAAGATAAAATTATAAAAAAAAATAATAACAACTATATTATATTGTAATATTATTATAATATAAACAAATAAAATAATAATAATTATATTAATATTTGACTATAATTATATAATACAAATATAATTATTATTATAATAATAATATATTCATTGTTTCATTCAAAATCAGTCAAAATATATTCTGAAAAAAAGATAAGGCAAGTACATTGGAAATCAAAATAGAAAAGAAATGGAGAAATATATTGTATTTTACAAAGAGAAACAAAGGAACAAGTCTTAAAACATTAACACCGGACCCAATAATATATATGTCATATCTTATAATGATGGCGGGTCTGAAACAATATAAACCGCTTATATTATGTGTATATGACTCCATCGATTGCGATATCGGTGGGCCGGACCTGAAGTAATATATGCAACGTGTTTAAAAGTTCGGCAGGTCCACTATATTGAAAGCCCTTTATATGCATGAATATAGGTTTCGGCAATCACGATTTGGATTGATGCACACGAAACAATATGTATTATTGTTTTATAATTGCAATGGGTCCATAAGATAACATTATATATATATATATTATATATATATATGAAAGCGTTGATTGCGATGAGCGATTGAGTTTCAGACCCGATAGTTCATACACTATATTTTATATGACTGAGCGCATCCATCTTATCGCGGATTCCAAATACTTTTATTGATAGTCATATATTGTGGTTTACGCTCTTTAATATGAATTTATGTTATAAAAGATTGTAATAAAAAGGCTGGACTTAAAGCATATATGTATTATATTTTAAAGCCCCAGCAGGTCTGCAATCATTGTATAACACATTATATATATATATGACATGACGATTGCGGGCTGGATCCGATAGAGATATATATTATGTTATATAAGTCTAGTGGGTCCGCAAGGCATGCAAAAAGACAATTTTTAAGTTATAAGGCAGTTTTTGGGTAGAGCAAAGGTGATGGATGGTTTTTAATAGAATCAACCCGATTCCACTCAGCGTTTAACACGTAGCAATCAGCTGGAGAGAAGAAACCACCCATTTTGGGCATGTATTCTTGGGCTTATGTCCCACCCAAAAAACTTTGTAGATCTTCTGATCTAAAAGGCATAGATCAACGGCAGGGATGAATCAGTGGGAAGTATACCTTGGGAATTATGCTAAGACCGTATTGGAAGTGGAAAAACATGTTTTGTTATATATTTTCTTTCTAAAATATACATGCATAATTCCAAATATTTTCATAGTTATTGTGGCCGCATGCATAAGTTAAGCTTTACAGGGTTTTTACGACTTAAAGGCCTATATGTAATGCTTCCGATAGTATAAAAGCCCCGATAAAGTTATATGGCCCTAATTTAATGTAAGTCCATGGTTGAAAGGCTCAAGGCCTAAAGAAATGCTTCCGATAAGCTTAGTGGGCCATAACCCAGAAGCCTAACGATTGATATTTTTTTAAGGAAACCGATTTTGGTTAACCCCCAAGATCTCTTTTCATAAAAAAACTAAGATAAAGAAAAGGGACTAATATTATAAACCTGAGGAACTAATAAACACAATGCTTTAATATTATAAACCTGAGGAATTATTGAATCCAATGGATAAATATTAAAAACCTAAGGGATCAAGAAGTGCAAGGGATTGATATTACAAATACAAGAGATTAACAAGGATGACCATGATTGATATTATAAACCCAAGTTAATAATAATCCCAAAGGATTAATACTAAAACCCCAAGGGATTATGAACCTAAGGAAATAATATTAAACCCAAGGGATTAATATTATAAACCCAACATTGGTAAACCCTAATATAAATATTAGAAATACTAAAATAAACATAGTTTATTTTCATGGTGAGAGAATCATTCTCATGATGTGACATTTAACCATGGTTGGCCATGGTTTTCTATGATTGACAATGGTTGACCATGGTCGATATTATAAACCTAAGGGAACAATAAACCCAAGGGATTGATATTATAAACCTAAAGGAATAATAAATAAAGGGATCAATACTAAAACACCAAGGGCTTATGAACCCAAGGAAATAATATTAAACCCATGGGACTAATATTATAAACCCAACATTGTTACACCCAAATATAAACACTACAAATACTAAAACAAACATGGTTTATTTTCACGGTGAGTCAATATTTGTCAAAATTCGACATTCAACCAAGGGAATAATATTATAAAAACAACATTAGTAAACCCAAATATAAATAATATAAACACTAAAATAAGCATGGTTTATTTTGATGGTGAGACAATTCTTGTCACAATGCAACATTCAACCATGATTGACCATGGTTGGCTATGATTGACAATGGTTTACAATGATTGATATTATAAAACAAATGCAATAATGAACCCAAGGGATTGATATTATAAAATCAAATGAACAATAGACCCAAGGGATTAATGCTAAAATCCCAATGAACAATAAACCCAACAAATTAATATTAAAGGCCCAAGGAATTATGAATGCAATGGAATAATATTAAACCGAAGGGCCTAATACTATAGACTCAACAACATTGAAGCATGGGACTAATATTATAAACCCAACATTGGTAAACCCAAATATAAATACTACAAACACTCAAATAAACATGATTTGTTTTGATGGTGAGACAATTCTTGTTAGAATGCGACATTCAACCATGATTGACCATATTTGGCTATGATTGGCAATGGTTTACAATGAATGATATTATAAACCAAATGGAATAAAAAAACCAAAGGATTGATATTATAAACTCAAATGAACAATAAACCAAAGGGATTAATACTAAAACCCCAATGAACAATAAACCCAAGGGACTAATACTAAAAGGCGAAGGGAATAATAAACCCAAGAGATTGATATAATAAAACCAAAGGATTATTATTTATTTTCATGGTAAGACAATCGTTGTCACAATGTGAGATTGAACCATGGTTGGCTATGATTCACAATGGTTTACCATGATTGATATTATAAATCGAAGGGAATAACAAACCCAAGGGATTGATATTATAAACCTAGAGGAATAATAAACAAAGGGATCAATACTAAAACCCCAAGGGTTTATGAACCCAAGGAAATAATATTAAACCCATGGGACTAATATTTTAAACCCAACATTGTTAGACCCAAATATAAACACTACAAACACTACAATAAATATGGTTTATTTTCATGGTGAGTCAATCTTTCTCAAAATGCAATATTCAACCAAGGGACTAATATTATAAAACCAACATTGGTAAACCCAAATATAAATACTACAAACACTAAAATAGACATGGTTTATTTTGATGGTGAGACAATTCTTGTCACAATGCGACATTCAACCATGATTGACCATGTTTGGCTAAGATTGACAATGGTTTACAATGATTGATATTATAAATCCAAATGAACAATAAACCTAAGGGATTAATACTAAAACCCCAATGAACAATAAACCCAAGGGATTAATAATAAAATCCCAAGGGATTATGAACCCAATGGAATAATATTAAACGAAGAGCCTAATACTATAGACCCAACAACAATGAAGCATGGGACAAATATTATAAACCCAACATTGGTAAACCCAAATATAAATACTACAATCACTAAAATAAACATGGTTTATTTTGATAGTGAGACAATTCTTGTCACAATGCGACATTCAACCATGATTCACCATGTTTGGCTATGATTGGCAATTGTTTACAATGATTTATATTATAAACCAAATGGAATAATGAACCCAAGGGATTATGAACCCAATCTAATTATATTAAACCCAAGGGCCTAATACTATAAACCAACAATGGTAAACCCAAATGTAAATACTACAAACATCAAAATAAACATGATTTAGTTTGATGGTTTGACAATCATTGTCATAATGTGAGGATCAATCATGGTTTACCATGATCAATATTATAAACCTAAGGGAATAATAAACCCTTGGGATTAATATGAGAAACCCAAAGGAATAATAAAATGAAGTGATTAATACTAAGACCCCAAGGGATTATGAACCCAATGAAATAATATTAAATCCAAGGGACTAATATTATAAACATTAAAATAAACATGATCGAACATCATTGATTTACATATTGAGACAATTCCTATCACAATTCCATGTTGGGCCATGATCGACATTATAATAAACCATGTTTGACTCGGGAATAATAATATAAACCTAAGGGAATAATGAACCCAAGGGATTGATATAATAAACCCAAATGAATAATATACCCAAGGGATTAACACTAAAACCTCAAAGGATTATAAACCCAAGGAATTATTAATATTAAAAAGTTGAATAATGATGAAAACCAATAATTTGATATTATAAACCATTGGGAATTAATAAAACCAAGGGAAAAATATTAGAAACCTATTGTGGTATAAAACAACCCTCCCCATTTCAAAATATTTATTTAAAATTTTTAAAAAGAAATGGGTCCCTTTTTTAATAAACTTCACTAGAATCAATAGTTCTAAATAATAACTCTTTTTTCTTTTACGATAACTTCAATAACAATCGCATTTTGCAAAAAATCCATATGATACATGAAACTCCTTATGATGAGGTCCGATCCAATGTAAATGCGAAACAAAACCTTGTCATAAGATAAACTATAAATGAAACATATCACGTTACGCACATCCTTTGGCTAAAAGATGGACTTAACATTTCCTTTGGCATTCCTCGATGTGATAACATAATCAAAAAAGCGCATATTGCAAATTTCTTAATGAAACATTCCATGGGATCATACAACTCTGCCAATGCAACAAGTTGATCACAATGGTGCGTCGGTAAGGTCCCGAAACACATAACGAATGCCCATTTGAAATCTCTCGATGTGATTTCATCATCATAAATAAAAGCACGCTTTTCAATAAAGTGGAAATAGTACGCTTAAGAAAATGCTTGCAGGTTTTAAGAGCATAAATCATTAGTAAATGAAAAATAAATTATTTGTTGATTTCTTAAATATTATCCCACCTTCCAATGAAAACTCACTCTTTATCGCAATTGGAGTTATACGAAGGAAATGCATAAAGCATAAAGTTGGGCCTATCGATCTGCGATATGAGATTATTGCTAATCGCTGATCGAGAAAGTCACGATATTTACTTTAAAGAACTATTATTAATATGTGAGATGCGATATATCATTATGGCATTTAATGATCATGATTGGTAGTTGTCAAAATCATTAATAAAACAATTATGGTTGAATCCTTCAAGGATTTCATCCGTGGTAACATAATATATCAAATTCATATCACTTATTGCACTTAATTGATGTTAATCTTGTGTATTATGCATTATCTTCGAACATATTTCTCCTCTGTTACAGTCATCTATTTCTTTTGCAGAGTAAGTTTGAATTCACCATTTTAGCATAAAAGTCGAAGAAATCAAAGAAAGTAAAGATTCCAGTCTAAACCACAGAGGAACCAGTAAAGAAGGTCTTGATAGCTGATACTACCTATGTCGGCCTCAGCAAAGCTTCATGGGAAAGCATATAAAATTTATTGGAAGCTGAAGATCCAAAACAAATTGAAGAAGAAACGGGAACAACTAATTCCACTGACAAATCAGAGAATACTCTTAAGGATTTGGCTAACTCTTTTCACCACAGAATAGCTTCCCGCACCAGAATATTACCCTACAATGACTTAGTTAGATGGGTAATCGAGAGCAACAACATAACGGACATAACATTTTTTACGGCTGATGGAAGGATGTTCGGGTCGTTCAGAGTGGAAGATATCAAAATGATGTACCATTTGTCAGAACCGCATAAGCATTACAACAAGGAATTTGTCGAAGCCTTTGCCAAAGAAAATGATGTGGAATCAGATTCTATTAGGCAGTGTAGGCATTACCCAAACAAACACAAACACAAATCATCAGGTATGTATTTCGTTGACTCCTTATCATCTCCTTACTACTATGCTAGTGCTATGATATGTAGACTCTTTGGAGTCTCCGATTCCACTAGGATTTCAATTGAAATGGTTTCTTTAATGGGGGCAATGGTTAACTCGTATATCATGGATCAGGCAACCATTTTGTCTAATAAAATGGCCAACCATATCCTCGATTATAGAAGAAACAGGTTTGTGACTACCCGAGTAATACCCTCATTTTATATGAGTGCCTATATTATGGACACTATCTATTTCAATTCTGATTACCCCATTCTAGGTTGGAAATGGACTCTATAAGACCCAACCCCCATTCACATCTATCATAAGGAATTGTGGAAAACCCATTATAAAAACCATCTTTATACAATTTGTCGTGGTTTTTTCTTGCATGTTCATTATGCTATATTCAATAAATCCACTCCTTGGTTATCCGATGAAGCCAACGTTGACTTAACATCAATTGGTACTTGGTTTGGTGAAGAAAATTCCACCCACATTATAATTTTTGGAAGCATTGCTACTCCACATGTTATCTCGTTATACATTCCCAATAAACCGTTTTCCAGGGAAATAGCTTATCAAATCACAGAAGCAAGGATGTCAAGAAACCTAAATGAGTCCAAAAAACAAATGTGGCCTTCATTCCCCCTCTCATGTGGTACTTTCACACTGCATGACTTCAAAAATGCAGAGAAAGAAGCAGAGAAAATAAAAGAGCTAAAGTTAGCAATCATTCCAAAGAGGCAATATGATTGAAGAGAAATAGCCTATAACTTCACCTCTCATGTCAAAATTGCCAAGTTTGAACATGAGAAAGATGATTTTGATGATTTGTTCACCTCAGCTTAGTTATTTTCTCAAGTAAAACATCTTGCAAAAATCAAATTGGGAGTAGAGGGAGTAGAAGCATTTCTAAAGTTCAGAACGAGGAGGTTGCAAACTCTAGCAATGGACTTATTAAATACCACCCCTATGCTACAACATGAAGGCCAAAGTGAAGTAAGAGCTACCCAAAAGATTCCTGAAAAGAAGAAGACCCCTGAAAGGCAGACGACAAAGCAAGGAACTAGTGAGCTCCTTGATACTGATATAAATATTGATCCAACTTTAATCAAGGAGTGGGATAAATTTGATCTACTCATAAAATCCCAAAGGACTCCCAAAACCTCATTACATCAAAACCACCAACAACGTAACAGTCTGAGGTTATTAGTGTTCCGATTGAAGGGACAAGTGGCCTACCCAAAATACAGCAGGATATAGAAATCATTTCCGTAAATATCACAGAAGAGATTGTACTAAAAATAGAAGAAATACTACCCCTTGATTTATTCTATAGTCCAAAGAACAAGGTTGTAGTTAAAAGACAGAGGAAAAAGAAGAAACCCCATCAAGGACCTCATCTAACTCCTCATGACGAAATGATGAATGTGGTATGGAAGTTAGAAGTCAATCCTTCTAAGGATTTAACTAAATTATCTCAGTATGCAGGGGATTATACAACAGAAACAATTTAGAAAGCCTCATAGTTCAGTCAACTAATCAGGGATAAATATCAAAGGATCAGTCAGCTTGATATGCAATCGGCACAAGAACAAAAAAATATTAATCAACTAGAACAACAACTAGCAATACAAAGGCAAAAAACTGAGCAACTGAAAGAACAGTTGAATCTGGAGAATCAAAAAATTGATAAGTATTCTCTTTAGGACCAACAAAAGTTGTCTCAAGAACTAAGCAGCCTTCAGATAGCGATTGGTCAAGAAAAGAAGGCCAAGGATGATCAAATTGCACAAGTACAATTACAGATAGAAAAATACAAGGCTTATCCACAGGTTACTGAATTCAAAAAAGAAAATCTAGAGATAACCAAAGCCTTGTCCCAACAATTGAACATCCTTTTCCATAAGATATCATTGGCCGACCCATTGTGCGACATCTCTGCATCATTGATTGAGAAGATAGTTGACAGAAGATTGGAATTAGAGAAAACAGATGAAAAAATAACAAACTTTCTCTCTTGGAAAAATTTAGAGGAAGGAATGGTTGAAAATATGCCAAAAATACAAGAATCGAACAAGGAAATCCTATTTTCGGAATGGAATCTTAACTAATGAAAGCCGAAAGAGAAAATTCTAGAGCTAGAGCTACAATGAATGGTGTAATCAAATTAGTAAATAATAGTTCACATATGTCTAATTTGATTTCCTATTGCTCTCTAGGTAAACTCCTAAAAGCGAAAGCACTGAAACATCATTGGAGACAGGACCTCGCAAGTAGAGAAAAATAGATAGGATAAGTTCAAAACTTGACATGGGATGCATTCTGGTTTCTTCTAGTCAAGCCGCATAGCCATCAGATGGCGATGAAATTCCTATATAATGCGGTCAAATGCATGGTTCCTGAACTCTCTATGCCACCTATACAGGCCAACTACATTCTAGGATGAGTCAGCCTTCGGAAATCCAACCAATGCTAGAAATCTATGAGCTACAACCATGAGAGAAGTTGATTCAATGAATAAGTTCAACCACCATCGCACTGCTATTTTTATACCAAATCCTATATTTTTATGTCACGGTTTGAATAACGTATAGTGATTTTTGTTGATAGTAGTTTTTATTTTTATTATTTAAGACCCTTTCATGTATTTAGAAAGGGTCCTCAATTTGTATAAAATTTTGACTTGGGAAGTTGCACTACTGTATTTTTAAATAATTTTTTTATCAAAAAGTGCATCAAGGTTTCACATTTTTAACAAGAAGCTTTTTCAAGACTTGCACTTTTGCATCTTCTAGAGGTTTTCTCAAATAGCAAAGTGGAATCAAAGTGTTGTTTACATCGGAAGGATTAAAATGCATGCAGTACATCTATCATTTTTTCTGTCTTATTTCCTTATGTGAATGAACACTACTTTAAAAATTGTTATAGTTGATATATGTATCTTTTCTCAAATAATTCTTTATCATATCATTTCTGAAGATTGAGAATTGTTATATCTCAATAGATATATGTCAGCGATATATATATTTTGATGAATGTGATAATGTTTTTATAATTACTTTGTCTAATTTCTTAAATGAAGTAACCATTATATGAATGCATCTTTCTATCTGATAAGTAAGCCATCTATATGATTATTTGTCTTTTAAGAATAATCAAAGATCGCATTGTTTATAAATTACCCAGCTTAGATAAGAATATTTATATATTTTTGAGTTGTAGGATAAAGACATTGTCATCGATCCATTCCACATGCTTCAAATTTGTGAAGCGAATCTCATGTTCTTGAAAATGAGGTAAATGTTACTCTACTATTTAAGATGCTTGTGTCAATATTAATATTTCCTATAAAAGAGTCAGAATAGATTAGTTCTATTGTGATCTAAACCAAAACCAATATAAGAACAGCATTGCAAACTGAGAAGATTTTTCAAGACTTGCACTTTTGCATCTTCTGGAGGTTTTCTCAAATAGGAAAGTGGAATTGAAGTATTTTTCACATCGGAAGGATTCAAATGCATGCAGTACTTCTATCAGTTTTTTTGTCTTATTTCCTTATGTGAATGAACACTTATTTAAAAATTGCTATTGTTGATATATGTATTTTTCCTCAAATAACTATTTACGATACCATTTCTGAAGGTTCAAAATTGTTATATTTCAAAGGATATATGTCAACAATGTATATATTTTGATGAATGCAATAAACTTTTTATAATTACTTTGTTTAATTTCTTAAACAAAGTAATCATTCTATGAACGCATCTTTCTATTTGATAAGTAAGCCATCTATATGATTATTTGTCTTTTAGAAATAATCAAAGATCGCATTGTTTATAAATTACCCAGCTTCGATAAGAACATTTATATATTTTTGAGTTGTAGGATAAAGATATTCTCATAGATCCATTCCACATGCTCGAAATTTGTGAAGAGAATCTCATGTTCTTGAAGATGAAGTAAATGTTACTCTATTGTTTATGATGCTTGTGGCAATATTAATATTTCGTATAGAAGATTCAGAATAGATTATTTCGATTGTGATCTAAACCAAAAACCAATATAAGAACCACATTGAAAACCAAGAAGATTTTTGAAGACTTGCACTTTTGCATCTTCTGGAGGTTTTCTCAAATAGGAAAGTGGAATTAAAGTGTTTTTCACATCGGAAGGATTCAAATGCATGCGATACTTCTATCACTGTTTTTGTCTTATTTCCTTATGTGAATGAACACTTGTTTAAAAATAGCTATTGTTGATATATGTATTTTTCCTCAAATAATTATTTATGATATCATTTCTGAAGGTTCAGAATTGTTATATTTCAAAGGATATATGTCAGCAATGTATATATTTTGATGAATGCAATAAAATGTTTATAATTACTTTGTTTAGTTTTTTAAACAAAGTAATCATTATATGAATGCATCTTTCTATTTGATAAGTAAGCCATCTATATGATTATTTGTCTTTTAGGAATAATCAAAGATCGCATTGTTTATAAATTACCCAGCTTAGATGAGAACATTTATATATTTTTGAGTTGTAGGATCAAGATATTCTCATAGATCCATTCCACATGCTTCAAATTTGTGAAGCGAATCTCATGTTTTTGAAGATCAAGTAAATGTTACTCTGCTATTTATGATGCTTTTGGCAATATTAATATTTCGTATAGAAGAGTCAGAAGAGATTAGTTCGATTGTGATCTAAACCAAAACCAATATAAGAACCACATTGCAAACCAAGAAGATTTTTCAATACTTGCACTTTTGCATCTTCTGGAGGTTTTCTCAAATAGGAAATTGGAATTAAAGTGTTTTTCACATCGGAAGGATTCAAATGCATGCGGTACTTCTATCACTATTTTTTTCTTATTTCCTTGTGTGAATGAACAATTCTTTAAAAATTGCTATTGTTGATATATGTATTTTTCCTCAAATAATTATTTATGATATCATTTCTGAAGGTTCAAAAGTGTTATATTTCAAAGGATATATGTCAACAAGGTATATATTTTGATGAATGCAATAAAATTTTTATAATTACTTTGATCAGTTTCTTAAAGAAAGTAATCATTATATGAATGCATCTTTCTATTTGATAAGTAAACCATCTATACGATTATTTGTCTTTTAGGAATAATCAAAGATCACATTGTTTATAAATTACCCAGCTTAGATAAGAACATTTATATATTTTTGAGTTGTAGGATAAAGATATTCTCATAGATCCATTCCACATGCTTCAAATTTGTGAAGAGAATCTCATGTTCTTAATGATGAAGTAAATGTTACTCTATTGTTTATGATGCTTGTCACAATATTAATATTTCCTATAGAAGAGTCAGAATAGATTAGTTCGATTGTGATCTAAACCAAAACCAATATAAGAACCACGTTGTAAACCATAAAACACTAAAACATGATAAATCATGACTACATTAATAATAACACATTTATGTCACTACATTGTAAACAATAAATAGAATTTAGACCATAAATGCATTGATATCAATACATGAATGTATTAATAGTATAAATCTCAAGAATATTGATATAAACACCTAGAACATGAAATCCCAACAATAATATTATAAATGTAAACAATATCTTCATTTATGGATCCTGGTGAACAAAGCGAAGGGATCCACACAGAAGACCACGACAATAAAAAATGCAAGAGAAATATATAAAATAGTAACACTCCCATTGGAGCAAAGCAACATAAATGAAAAAAACACATCTAAATTGCACACATTGGATTTAAAGAAGAACAACATAATATGACACTTTAAGCCCAGATATATATAATTTTGTACATAAAAACAACATTAGTGTTTAAAATAATCACAATTTAACCAACATTGCAACGACAGAAAGAACATTGAGCCTTAACATATATTTTTTGTTTTGTCTACATCAAATAATCCACTACACAATTGAATTTCAAAACTATTAAAGAGGCCACAATGTTATTAGATGTATTTCATAGTGTTATGGACTTCAATCGCTCCTCTTCCTTCTTCCTAATTGTAACATATGAGCTATCTTTCATTTTGCCATAACATTGGAAAGAAAAAGGTGGTGCAATGTGTAAACCATCTATTGATTTCACTCTTGATATGGTTGTGAAGGTAAGGCCTTGCTGCTCTTTATTCCTGATATCAACTGACGCTCAGTCTAAAGTCAATACCTATGACTTGTGGATTGTAAGAGCCCATGCCATCTTCAAAGGAATTTGTTTTCAATTTCCTCTTATGACTGGGGTGATAGGGACAATTTTTGGATTGCTTGCATCAAATGGAACACCAACATACTTATCAAAAACAATAGTTGTGAACATTGGAATTCGAGGTGCCTTAGAGGTAGGTGGATAGAATATATCCTTAACAAAACCAAGTGCACCATTCAACAAGCTAGCTTCAACCCATAAATTACATGTTAACATAACACGCTGACCATGACACAACAAAACTTCACAGTCCAATTGATCATCATCAACACCACTGATTATTGAACGCCTTGAATATTCAGAAACACATTGTGCAATTGGACAATTTAATGATTTTAACATATGCCTATTTATATGTAAGGACACCAAATTATTTGTTGGAAACATGTGAACTGTTGCATTAAACAAATCTCTTTCAATAGAATGCAACCTCATATCAGCCCAAGACATAAGAAAGTCTCAATCTTCAAGAACAAGTTCTCTGTTTCTTATGTTATTGAGGACTCTATGAAAACAAGATTCCTTCTCATTATTCCCTTCTTGGTGAAAGATTGCGTCAAGAGTGACAACAATGTTGAATTTGTACCACAAGGCTTTCCCCGTTGTATTACCTGCATACAAAGGCTTATTTCTGATAGGAGGCAGTTGGCCAAGATCACCCATAAGGATGATGGATCTCCCACCAAAGGACAATTCTTTTTCTCTGGAAATGCTTCTCGTAACCGAGCATCTATTTGCATAAACAACCTTGATCCTAGAAAGCTCATTTCATCAATCAATATATATCTAACATGTCGCATTTCTTCTTGGAATACTGCAAGTGACTACCCCTGTAATGGCTGCATATCTTTAATTGGGATTTATAGAGCCGAGTGTGTTGTTTTTGCATGTATATCAAAAGCAGCTATTCCTGTTGGCGCAAGAAGAAGAAAAGGGATTCTTCCATCACTTAACTAATTAGAAAGAGCTTCAAAAATACAATGGATAAGGAGAGAATTCCCAGTGCTCGTAGTTCCCTAAATAATCATAAGAAGAGCTTCACGAATTTCATATTCAGCAAAGTGCGGTAACACAATCTCAAAAGCAAGTCATTGTTTTTCCGACAAAGAATCTGGAGATGCAAATGTTCTATTTGAAAGGTCAAGAATATCACCCACTGATTTTGCATTGCTTCTAAAATTAGTAGCTTCCTCTACAACATCATCAGAAATAGTTGTACTTTCCCAGTCAAAGGATATATCAAAGTCCCTTCGACCAAGGGTGTGAAGATTAGAAACATTCACATCATTTGGTGGAACCAAATGAGAGAAAATCCCCCATTCTTAAAAATCATCTTCAGCATTCATTTTGTCATTAGAAAAATCACCATGTTCTTCATCTTCAATATTGTCTATAATTGATGGGTGTTGATCAACATTCCATGCTTGATATCGAAAATTCCTCCAACTTTCAATAATAACTTCACCTGAAAGGCTAATTTCTGCAGAAATGTCACGAAATGGATTACATAATAACAATTTTGACTAGCAAAAGGTTTCAAATTCCTCTGAAGCCTCACTGGGAATATAATAAAACCGTGGCCAAACCCAAACAATAGCATGAACATCTCTAGGCTTCAATGGATCTTGTTTACGCTTGCTACCAAATGTCCAAGATCTTGTTGTTTCTATCCAAGATATATGTTCAAGGAAAAAAGGTCTCCTCTGATAATGTTGAACGAAAGTATTCTCAGATGAACATTGCAAGCCATCCCTTGATATTTTCCTAAAAACCTTTCTTCCAACATTTAAGGAAACAAATTTCTGACTACAAACAACAAGAGGCAACTTAAGCAACATATGGCAAGTTTCTTGTGCTCCAATGTCATGGTGAATAATCGTTTCTGCAAGAAACTTTCTATATGCACATAAAGCACGATCCTTAGAGCCAATAGAATTTGAAATTCTAGTTAACATATGATGATAAATTTCAAACCTTTTTTTCTATGCATACTTAGCAATGTATTTCAACACAACATAGCGAGAAAGCACTCGCTAGCAATCAACATTTGCACGCCACATTGTTAGAAGGTCAATGTTATGTACATTAATCCTGTCATCATTTCTTGTTAGCTCATATTTTTTTCTTCCTTGATCATCTATGAACAATCTTGATTCACCACAAATATCCCATCGAGCATTGTACCGCCATGTTAGAATAGCACCCTTTTTGCGCAAACAAGAATCCACAGTACACTTTGTGTGCCTTTGGACACGGTTTGAGAATTCTTCGTAATCATTATGAGGATTACAAGAGAAAATCTAACCAGTATTCAACAAGCAAGGGTCATCATCGAGGATTCATGGAACCATTATGTTGCGATGATGTATGTCACGCAGATTCCATGCAGTTACATATTTGTCAAAGAACATCTGTCCAAGTTTTACATCGGAACTATTTGACAAATCAAGTATTTTCATGTCAAGAGCACCTTCTAAACATAGGAAACCATGGATATGCACTGAACCTCTGTGTTGCCACTCATCTCTGAAATAAATGAAAATATAGTTACTAAAAAAAATATAAATAAAATCACAAAAAAAGTTGAAAAAGTATAGAAAACAATTCAACACAAACCTGTACCAAAAGTCTTTAGCTTTAAGATATTTTTGGATAACTTCCTCTCGAAAAATATTGAATATATGGTGCATAAGTGCTGCATCAATATGAGGGTACTAGATAACATTCTCAATTTTCATACGATGCTCATTTGAAGAACGAGAATGTGAATGTATGGGCATGAGGTTATGCAACTCTGGCCACTGTGTCAGCTACACTCAAAGTAAAAAGTAAATATGGACATCCTAACTGAGTAATCATGTCTGTCAATTCAGATCGACACTTAGTCCAGTATGCCGTTGTACCTCTCAGAGAAGAACCAAACAACATAAGATGCTCAACCAACTTATTATCTGGTAAATCTGATAGTTGGTGACGTAACTCCTCAACTGTTGTAGATGAGTTATCATGTAAATGTTTGTTTGCAAGAACTACAGTAGTTTCATGGCTTTGATGCCACGTTATCATGTTTAATAGGTAATATCAAAACTGAGGATGGCTTCCAAATATCTAATCATAGTACCTAAGAAGATACAATGCATACTCATGAACTTGAGCACTACAAATATGTAGTTACAACCAATCAACATCACCAGTGGGGAACAATGTTGGGAATGCCATATCGAATAGCCCCTCTGTATTATATTCATTCACTGGAGAGGTTCCAATAGTTGGCCAATGCATGTCTTGAACATGTGAAGAATGAATATTATCAATAAATGCTCTAATTCCTTCCACTTCTCTATGTTCATTTGGTAGGCGAGCAACAAAGCAAGAAGGATGAGAGGGAAAATGCTCAGCATGAAACTCTTCATTATTAGTTTCATTGATCTCAGATTCTTCAATATGACAATGAATAAGTTTAAGCCTGGAGGAGACATCTATTGATCTTTCGGGCAAAGCTTTCACTGAATCATAATCAATTACAACATCTCGATAGTATTGATCACAGTGGATTTTGAAAAGCAATGCATCCATCACTCAAGATCTTTTGACATAACATTTATAATATTTAGACTCAACGCCATGTCTTCTCATAATTAGAAAGTCAATATCTTCAACATGTCAGGGAAGGCTTCGTACAATTGTAGAAATATCTTGAGGAAAGCTAATTGTATGGCCACTATACTTATATTGCCCACCTCAAGCATGTGTCACTTGCAAAATGGGATTCATACGTGCTATTAGAATTTATTCAACTTGAGTAAGAACTCTTAAAATATGAGGTTGCTTACTAGGATCCATGTTATTATACCCACAAAAACGATGGGCTCCTCTTTCACTTGTACATCGTCTGCAAACAGGTCCTTTAGAATGTCTCACAACAAGGATTCTGGGATATGATTCTTGGCAAATGTGGCACATTTGGATGATTGACAAGCTATTTATCTTTCCTCGAAACATTTTATGTACTGCAATCATGTTTTCATCAAAATGAATATGATCTCTACTTGCTGAACCATGTTGTAAACCACTTCAATGAGTAAAATCTCTTCTAGCATTTACTTCATCTTCAAGAATATGAGATTCCCTTTGCAAATTTGAAGCACGTGGAATGCATCTATGAGAACGTGTTTCCAAATTTATGGTGTGCATTTCACGAACTTGAGAGGATGTAAAGGTCTCTTTGTCATAAAAGACTTTAAAATTCAATTTGCAACTAATTATAAATGAATAAAATGAAAAAGAATCAAATACATTCAAAATATACATTTCTGTCTCCACGTGGATGAGGGTTATGAGATGGTTTCTCTTGGATTCTAAGAACAATGGATGGAACATTATTGCATGTAGTTTCTTTGCCTCTATTCAAATCAATTGTTTCCTGTTTCAAAAAAATAAAATTCATTATAAAACTAAATGTCTAAAAAAGAAATATTCAAAAATTGAAAATAAATCAAATACATTTACAATAGTTTTACAATTTGATCTTTTGGATTCCAATTGGCCAACCTAACGAGATGACATCATGGTTTCTCCATGAAATCTTACAAAACACAATTTCAAGGCAACTGTAAATGAGAAAATGAGAAAAATTATCAAATCCACTCAACATTTACATTTGTTTGGCGATGTGGATGAACGTTATGACATAGTTCCTTTTCACTTCTAACATCAGTAGATGTAACATCTACAAAGTTAATTTCTATGCCTCTATTGGAATGAGTTCTGTCATGTTTAAAGAAAATAAAATATGCCATAAAATTCATTGTCTAAGAAATTAGAAATTTAAAATATGAAAAGAAAATCAAAAATTCTGAAAATTTACATTAGTCTGGAATGTAGTTGAACAACCATTGCTACAGCAAAAACCAAAATATAATTGTGTTACCTCCATTTTTCCATGTGAAATGCTATCAGGGATGACTGATTCTTTTTGGTGAGACCACATTACTTTGAGAAGCAGGATTTGAAGGTCTTTTGTTTCAAGACGCTAAATCCAAATTATCAAACAAATGTCCAAGTAAACTATCATTCAAATCATCACACAAAATGTCATCATTACCTCTACCATGGCTTATTTGCAACCTTTGGCCATCAGAATATGCAACTGGGCACACGGAAGGGTTAGGGTGGACATTTGCATGCACAATATCGATATGGAATTCTTCCCAATTGCAAGATGTTTCCCCAATGTTATGAACATTTTCAAAAGAACATCTAACAACAAGACTATCCTGAGGAGATGCATATCCTGATAATGAACTATCAATAGGAAATGTTCTTTCCATTATATCATCCATACTACGATAGTTACAAGGAAATATAGGATCATTTTGAAGAGTGGCTTCACTTGTTTTTCTCTTATATGCAACTCTCCTACACTCATTTATCACATACTTATTTTGTTGATACCGCAAACGGCGACTTTCATTAGACCTCTCACGTGATTGTGATGACAAAATTCTTTTTCTTGCATGCATGTTTGTGCCTTCATATGACATGCCTACAATGAATAATAATTATTCATTATGCAATCATAAATATGGAACATCAAAATTGTATGTCTTATTTTTTTTCCAACCATATAAACTTATGAAAATGTATAAGGCTTTTTCCAAATTCCTAAAAACAAAAACAAAAAATTTCAAAATGGCAAAAGAAACAAATGAATTTTTTCAAATGGCTCAAACAAAAAAAGAAGTCTAAATTTCCATGTATCATATTATAATCAAAATGGAACCCATACTATTGCAACACAAGAATCTAAAAATTTGGAACTATATATACTACCAAAATATAAATATAAATTTAAAATGAACATAAACATATAAAACTATTTGAGAATCAATGACAAAAACCATTACAAAAATAATGTATAACATAAATCATTGAAATTATAACTATACAAACAAAGAAAAAGCAGAACATCAAGAAACATCCACATCTAAATAAGAAAACTTTAGCAGAAACAATATTAAATATTTTACATCACAAAGATCGATACAAACATAATTTTAAATTACTACCATAAAGACACATAGTATGTATAGATGGAAAAATGGAAATATTTTCAACAACCACAGAGAATATATAAAATGGAAATATTTATGACAACTCCTAAGAATACTAATATCCTAAGAATCCATCACCATATGCAATGGTGGAATCTCATCAACATCATTCATATGGGCAGCAATTGCAAAAGCATCTCCATACTCGATCATTGCAGTCCTCTTGTGCTGGGTACCAAAACCGAGACATCTACTCATTAGTTGAATTGTCAATATCTAATGGAAAATAGATGCGAGTTACCATGTCATATAATAGGAAAGGAATTTCACTGCAATTGCACATAAGAGTTAGACCATGGACTCTTTGGAATAGAAGGTAGCGAGGACATTTGCTATTTATATTTGCATAAATTTCTTCTAACAACTTCCATCTGAAACCCCAATCATCTTCAAAGTAGTCAATTCTTCGTTCAAAACAGAGTTGATCAAATTGGAAATGATCTAATTCTTCAATTGACCATACAGAAGTGGACTCATCATTGACAAGGCATATCGTATTCATGTATATTGCTAACGACATACAATGTATGTCACTGATTGGAACAAATGAAAAACACCTCATTTTTTATTATGTCAAACCAGTAGATTGTATACCCATATTGAGGATAATCTTCATACTCCTTGTCGAGATACAGCCAAAACAATTTACTTTTATAAAACACTACATTCTTGGGGGGTGAAGTGCCACCAAATGGAACAACAACCCTTTTTTCTACGGGCGAGTGATATCACGAAGATTTTATACACAATCAATTCCCTTCTTCTCTTCTACAGGCTAGTCATCTCATTTGAATTAAAGAGGAAAAATATCGCGGAAAGAAAAAATGTACATATCTTTAAGATCGATTTTTGAACTCCTTTGAAACTTGAAAAAAATAGTAAGGAATAATTGAATCACACACGAACTACACCAAATTACTAGAGACAGCCGTGAGAACATGGAAACAATTAAAAATGCAATCACTGAGAAAGCGTTTCTCCAATGCTGAAACCTGAAGAAATAGTAGGGAATAATTCAATCAAACATGAACTACACCAAATTATCAGAGAGAGCCATGAGTGCTCGGAAACAATTAAAAACACAATGAGATTTGCCACTTTTTTTACAAGATAGAAGTCAAGAGAAGCCAACATTCCAGGTATACTTCAACAATTCCAACAACCTTAAGTGCTAACAAAGAAATGCATGCATCCATGACTGAGAAAGCGTTTCTCCAATGCTGAAACTTGAAAAAATAGTAGGGAATAATTCAATCAAACACAAACTATACCAAATTATCACAGCCGTGAGAGCTTGGAAACAATTAAAAACGCAATGGAATTTGCCACCTTTTTTACGAAGCGATCATTCTAGTTATCCTTCAAAAATTCCAATAACCTTAAGTGCTAACAAAGAAATGCATGCATCCACGAAGAGTTTGACAATCATTGAGGAAGTTTTTCTCCAATGCTAAAACCTGAAAAAATAGTAGGGAATAATTCAATCAAACACGAATTACACCAAATTATCAGAGACAATCGCTAGAGCTTGGAAACAATTAAAAACGCAATGGGATTTGCCACCTTTTTTACCAAATAGAAGACAACAAAAGCCAACATTCTAGTTATCCTTCAACAATTCCAACAACCTTAAGCACTAACAAAGTAATGCATGCATCCACGGAGCGTTTGATTATAATATATGGAATGGGTCATACAATGAGGTTCGAACTTTTGTAATGTAACGAAAAACTCAAAACCTTCGCAGGAGGACAATACAAATAAGCAAAATGTTTCTTATTTCGACTATACATAACTTAATTAAAGAAATGTTTCATTGATCGATGCCTACATACCTCACTGTCATGGTTATTGATGATTGTCCCGCACAAATGCCTCAACCATCATTGTAATGCATGAAACATGTCTTTATTACTAGAATTTATGCCTACATACCTCATTGTCATGGTTATGGATGATAATTACCTAGAAATGCTTCAACTTTCATTGTAATGGATCAAAATGTGTCCTTATGCTTCAACCATTCATAAGTTTCAAAATTCAAAGAGACCACTTTCAAAAGCACTATGAAAGAAGGGTGTTCTACACTAATTTTTTATTTCATTTTTTCTTAATCCTACATACGTGGTTATCAAAAAAAGGCACAGTAAATTTTTAATCATGCTTTGTAAAAATTAATTTAAGTATGGTTTAAACATATGTTATAAACATGCAAGAAAGTTAGTGTTGCTAATTTCATTCATTGATTTAGTGACAACTACAAGAATATAATTACATTTTTCAATTCAACCTATCCCATCAAAAAAACTAATTAAGAAAATGATTAAGAGGCGGATTCTGATAGCGGCAAGCCTATTAGCATAATTATATGTGTAATTTTATGAATCTCGTTCCCGCGAATAGGCATATATCTTATGTAAACCGATTTTTTTTAATTTTCATTCTGTGATATTAATGGCCGACGGCCGTCGATCTTGAAATGGATAGGAATATTATATGAAGTTTAAATATGGATATGACGACCGTGAAGGTTGAAATGGATAGGAATATTATATGAAGTTTAAATATGGATATGACCACCGTGAAGGTGTATGTGCAGATGGAATTAAGTTTGCCTGATTAAGTTCGTGAAGAAGTTATGAAGAGTGATGGGCTGTATTGGATGAATTTGTCCAATTTGGCAAACGTATAGGTTTGAAATTCCTTTGAGAATAAAACTATATGTTAACTTTTCCTTCTCTGTAAGGAAAAAGTATAATGCATTATAATATAGGATTAGAATACCGATATAGAAATCGTTTGTTTTTCCAATTTTAAATATACAATCTATCCGGGAAAGCATATCATGCTTACCAATTCGAAAAAACTATATCACACATATACAATCATATGAACATTACAATGGTCAGAAATTTGGTGAAGATAGACAGAATTATCACAACTAGCAATACGGCCAATGAATATATACATGGAGTATTAGAATACCTCCCTATATCCATCCATGTTAGGAAGCCAACAAATTTAGTAATTGAGGACATATACAAAAGAGGAGAGGGAAGGTAGAATTTATCAAGGGAAAGGAAATTCCTCAACATCTAGTACATTGTGACTCAAACTTTTTGCATGTATATATTACTAAAATTAAGTTGTAGTCCCTTCTTTTAAAGATCATCAGCTGTTTTCTCCCTATGTGCATAATCGAAGAATTTTTAAACTGATTCCATAGATGGTCAATTCTTCCGAGCCATCCCAAGAGCGGTGGATTGTTGATTTGTGCAAAAAAGAAACCATTTACCCGTTCATATCAAGAATATTAAGGAAATTTGTAAACCATAAAAAAAAACCACAAAGCCATTGCTTATACCTGGTATTTGTGCAGCTTCTAGCATTCCAGTGGACCCTGTATCCAATTCGTTTGATATGGCAATGCAAAATCGACATCCACAAATATTCCTTTGAGCAGCACCATCACCATAGAAAAAAACCCATTGGATCCTCCAGAAGTGGCACTGTTGGCTTGTGTTGTGTTTTTTTAGTGCATGAGTCAAGAGAATTGTACACAGAGAGATTATATACTATACGATCATTTACCATTATGAAGTCATCAGTGGAATTCTGAAAAATGCACGTGTTGTGTCTTTTGCAGATAACTCAAAATAGAAAAAATGGAATGATCCTGCATGTAATCTTCTGTGTACTCCACCGGGTCATACAATCCACAATGCAATCATATTGAATATAAGGAAAACTGATAAGAGTTGACAGACACTTGAGAAACATATGATTCTAGAACCATGCCACTGGCTTTTAGGAATTTTCCCAAAGTCATATTTTTGTTTCGATAAACTAGCCAGAAGAGTAGGATAATTTTGATACTTATCCACGGTGACTATACAACCAAGGCTATATAGGGTAGTCGACAGAGTACAAGCTGTTCACTTAAATCATGGAGTGCCCGGACATGAGGGAGGAAATCAAATTGGATTTAATGTAAATATTTGCTTGCAATGATTTTTGAATGTGTCACTTTTATCCGAAACAAATTATAAAGTAATCAATATATTCGTATTTATATTTTTTTGGCTGAATTACATCTTCCCTTTACGTGGTCCCTAATATTCTGAATGCAATAACAAAGGCCATAAAACTTGTAAAGTAAGAGGAGCAAGGATATCGCACATTGCTACTAAGTGAAACCTGAAACACTAAATAACTACCCAAAGCGTAAAACTTTCTGTTTTCTGCTAATACTCTGATAAAAAATATCTGCAAATTATGCCAGCAACGGCCTGTAAAAGGAAAAGACCAAAAGACAAAACATATGACATGCACCGAAGAGACCAAAGCATTTGGAAAAAGAAACAACGCAACATCTAGAAAGAGAAACACCCAACGCTGCAGAACGAACTATCAACATAGTATTTGAATCAGATTCTGCGAGGCCGAAAAGATTTATTTATATTTATTAGTGGTTTTAATATATTTTAATCTAATTATTAATCATTATTTAATAGTGGTAGGCATTTAATTTATGGGTAGTTTAATTTTGAAATGGTTTTTGGTCAGAAGAAATAGCCATATAATTTCAATTTAACATTGTAATTTTTTATTGTTTAAAATTATTTTAGAATGAATAAATGGATTGATTCTTCTGAAAATTTTCACACACTTCAATTTTAGAAATAAAACAAGTTTTAAAAAACCTCTATCCAATTTTAATTACATTAAACCAAAATAACATCAATCATGTTTTAATTTATATACTAATTTTTTTATTAATAATAATAATAATAAATTAAAATAAAATTATAGTTTAATTAACTTCCGTGATTTTTTAAAATTTTCTTAATACAATGTCACTACCTTTGATGTTTATTTTTACCGGCCATTTAAATTACATGGATGCACTGGTTTTATAATAATGAGTGTAATAAGATATTTTGAAAATTGAAAAATTATTATCTGTAAATTCTCAATCCATGATAGCTATTGTTATTATCTGTATTATCTAGCAATGTAGGTTCACTCTTAATAGTTAATTAAGGAAAACCATGCAACATAGAATACTTAATTAATGTTAGGAAAATCATACAATATGCAATAATTAATTGGTTGTTTATAAGGAATAGGCTTTTAGTCTTGCAAAATACTATATTATTGGATTTTAGGCCATTTACATGTTTGCATTGAGTTTAATAAAAGTATGTGTTATTTTTTTAATATTAATAAATTAAATTAAAAAAATATTGAAATTTGAAAAACCAAAAAGTATTTAATTATAATATTGAACGATATAGGATTAAAATAAACTTACAACTTAATGGGAAGTGTACTCAATTTTGATTTTTTAGAGGTTGCAAAAAATCATCACATTTTGAAAAGTGTTGATTCATAATGTACATTTTTCTTTTAAGCATATTTTTGACACTTTAAGTTTTCTTATATATTAAGGGTGATAACATGGAGTTGTGTTACACATCTTGGCAAAGCTAAGGAAGGTTTTGGTGGAAAAAATATGCTTGATAAAACAATTTTTAAGTGTGTCATCTAACTATTGAGGAGCATAAAAGAAATTAGCTCCATAGACTCATTCCCTAACCAAAATTAAAGGCTCAATCTAGCAATATTTTTTTGATCGAGATTTATTTTTATTAAAAACCTTAGTCGTGACATGTGCAAATCATTTTGCTCAATCTGTCACATGTTTGATCGAGAGTTATCTCTTATTAAAAATGTTTGATTGAGAGTTATTTCTTATTAAAAACCTCATGGGTGACATGTGAAAATCGTTTTGTTCAGACTGTAAGAGAAACGATGATTAACGGTGGAGGACTGCCGATTTGTTTTGTTGATTGGGTGAATAAAAAATCATCAGATTAGAAGGTAATATCAAAGGTGGAGAGTTAGTGTGATAATATCTGTCGAAACATTGGGATCAATATGTTATCAATGTGGGTTAAATCTATTTGAGATCCAGTCAGATGCGGTCAAAGTGGGACTGGGCTCGTTGATAGGTTATGTCTTTGTTTTTCGTCGATTGGTGAATAGTCAAGTTTTCTATTGTTTTAGGTTCCGATAATTTGATGGGGGTTTATTAAGTTAAGTAAACATGGATTTAATTAGTTTTAATTCTGAATTTATGAAAGGGTGTAACCTTTCTTCACTTTGGAAGTTATGTGGGCATAATTCATAGGTCCACATGGGATTTTCATAGGATGTCAGTTACATGGCATTAAATTATCAAAGGGCTAATGGAAGTAGTGGACTGATGTGGTCAAGATGCCAATCTCAATAACTGCTGAAGTGTGTGAAAAGGTTTTGTGTGAGCTTGGTCATCTAAAAAATTAATTGACTTAACCATCTCTAGTTTATACAAATATGAGGAGAAAGGAAGTTCATTTGGTTAGTTCTCTTGCAATGTGAGTGAGTGAGTGTACATGTGTTACTAGTGTGCATCTAGTGAGTTATGCAGTGAGTTTCGAGTTTCAGAATTGGAGTGAGTTTCAGACATTATTATTTAATATTTTTTCATAGTTGTGTGGAGAGAATGAAGATTAGTTTGGAGAGTGTGTGTGGAGAGATTTTTTTCTCTCTATTGGAGTGTGGTTTCTTGATGCATGAGTGTGTCTACTTGTTGAATGTTATGCTTATGCAGCAATACTTTTCAAATGATATCATTTTGCAACAAGAATTCCTTTTACTTGGAGTGGGGGCTTCAAGCTAAGTGCATGATGATTGTCTATTGTAGGTGTGGGTTCTCCAAGTTGGTTGTAGCCAACATTTCTCATTTAAGTCACGGGGTGGGTGCTCCATTGCTAGTGGTGGCTAGATGATGTAATGTAAAGGAGAATAAGATTGAAGAAATAGATAATAAGAAGAAGCACAAAATAGCTCAGTGGTTTTTTCCTTGGAGGGGGGTTTTTCCAGCTAAAATCTATGTGTCTACATGTGATGGTTGTTTATGTGTTTCATGTGCATGATATTACTATGTTTGTTGAAGTGAATTTCTGAATAAGTTTTAATTCTAGAAACTTTATAAGATTCTTGTAATATTGATTCATCTTGCCCCCTTCCCCATTACTTTACTTAACAACCTAAACTCACTTTATCCATACCATTCCTCCTTGAACCATCCATTTTAAAGACTATTTTTACACCTACATCACTCATCTTGATTATTGAAATGAAATTTCATGCAAATATTGGAATATGTAGAACACAAAAGAGTGTTATAGTCCTTCCACCTATGTGCTTCAACATCAAGTTCCTCGTCCTATGGTTCTATTTGTTATGTCATCTTCTAAGAAAACATCATCACCTTCATATCCTTAATACTCATAGAAGAACTCTTTATGAGGAGTCATATGAAAGGAAGTGCTTAAGTCATCCATCCATGCCTGATTATCTACACGTGTATTGATTAAGATAAATATTCATTCACTCCATAATATATGGGGTTTTCACTTACTAAGAAGGAGAATCAACATATCCCTTCCCCTTTTAGGAAACTTTAGGTTTAGATTATTTTTTGTAATTCCCTTCTTTTTCACATCTCCAACATATATTTACAATTTTTCTTAGTGATTTCTATCTTCCTCTAGATTTATATTTCCTACTTGAGGATACTTTTTTATTTATATTATGGGAGCATCCTCTTATACAAAAGACATCTATGTTTTGATTTTCTATATCTTTTTCTCTCTTTAATTTGACAACAAGAAAGAGACTACATTATAAAAAATTAGGGTAGGTGAATTACTATCTATTGAAACAACCAAACCAAACCTTGACTTTGGTAAAGAACATAAAAAATTATACACTTATATTCATTTGACATTTTAATATTATTAGATAATAACTAACTTACCCCAATATTGAAGGTATTCTAATGATTTTTCATTGAATCTAAACATTCATCCTTAGGTTATACATATTATTTTGTAGGAACAATTGTTGGTAACCATATTGTTACTTGGAGGGAGGGGGGTGAATCAATAGTTAGGGATTTTATACAATTTTGATCATTTTTGTGAATTAATTAAAAAATTAGTAGACTACATATAATCAAGAGATAAGAATATTTGAAAAACATTAAAGCGCAACAAAATAATCAATCGTTAGGTCCCTATACTATCAGTGTAACCCCTTATTGTTATTAGCACAACCCCCTTATTATATTGTTGTTCTCATGCAGTCCCCATATTGTTATTATTTTGCCCATAGAAGCCCACTATTGTTATTATTGTGCCCTTAGATTATTATTGTTATGTTAGCTCTGATTATATTATGACCCATTAAACTCATATATATAGAAAGGAGGTCTTGTCATTTGTATCATCCAAGATTTGTTCATTTGTGTAATGTAAAGGAGGTTGCCCCCTTGAAGAGGCTTATTTTGAAGGTGTTTATCTATATTTTCTATATTTTTGTGAGTTGATTTCATAGTAATTGGTATCAGAATTTTGGATTCTATGGTTTTGCTGCTCCAAAAAGGTCATCGTGGCATTTTCACTATAACTTTGTTTCTAGAATGTTTCAGAAGCAAAAAAGAACCCATTTGAAATGAAATCACGTGGAACATCAAGTATAAATATCAGATCTTGTATCTCTATATTTTTGAATATATGATATGAGGAAGTTAGGGTTTTAGCAAGCTCCAAAATTTCATCTAAAATAGGTCATTGTGGAATTTTCTCTATGTCATTTTCACTATGAAGTTTCAGAAGCGAAAAAGAAAACATATTTGATAAGAAATCAGTTTGAACCTCGGGTTTGAATTTCAGATCTTCGCTCGCTATATTTTCGGATATATGATCTGAGGAAGTTAGGGTTTTTGTGAACTCCTGAATTACATCCTAAACATGTGACCTTGGGAAAATCATCATAACTTGCTCTTTGAGCATCAGATTGAAATTTTGTAAGAATTAAAAAAATAGGACGTACTGTATCTTTTTTAGGTATAATTTTTAGAACCTAGGGTTGAAACAATGATACACGGCATGTTGTACAACTTCACTCTACTGAACTAGTCTATAATTAGGTCATCATGGGATACTGGGAATAAAGCTTTCTTCAGGAATCCAAATGTGATCAGACTTACGGAGTTAGAAAGAGGACTCAGAGGGTATTACAGGCTGAAATTTTAGAACTTAAAGATCCGAGATTACAGAGTTACAATCATTTCAATATCGAGCTCCTAAAATCAAGAAAAAGCGAGATGAGGAAGTTTTATGGAAAGGATCCGATAAATTGGATACTACAGATGGAGAAATATTTTGATCTACATGGTGTACCACTATGATAGAAGGTACCGATTGCATCTAAATATCTACAACCGAATCAATTTTAATCGTATAAAGGGCTTTGTTCTCATAAACCACTTATCACATGGTGAATGTTCACAGAGGAAATGATAGCTGATTATGAGGATACGAAGAGCAACACATTCTTTAGCCAATTGATCAATGTAAAACAAAAGTGTTCAATGGCAGAGAACATTGATGACTTTCAAAAATTGAATATAAGGGTAAATGATATTCTATAGAAGCAAAATATAAATAGTTTTATATATGCCATGGAAGCTAACATCAATGGTATGAAAGCATATTGGAAGAAAGGCATGGAATATTTTAAGAAATACATGGAAGGTTTGAAGGAAGCTATGACAAAGCCGCTAAAAGAAAGTCCTCCTAATGACGAAAAGGACGAAGAAACATCAAAAGAAGAGGATATACACTGGGAACCAACCTTAGAGAAAGAACAAATGAGTCTGACGATATATTGTATTGCAATGGAAGGAATTACCACTCCTTAAGCTCTCAAAATAGAAGGTCATATCGAGAAGAAGAAGGTTCAAGTAGTGAAATATCAAGAAGAAAAGTATTAAGAAACATCAAAAGAAAAGGTTACTCACCAGGAACAAACCCCAGAGAAATAAGAAATGAATCCGACCATATCTTGTAATGCATTGGTCAGAATTACCACTCCTCAAACTATAAAGATAGAAGGACATATCAAAACGAAAAAGGTAATAGTATTGATTGATTCGGGTAGGACCCATAATTTTATTAATTGTAAGATAGCCAAGGAATTGAATTGCTTCCTATTTCTAGCACCAGAGTTTCAAGTGACAGTTGTAAGTGGAAGAACCATAAATTGCTTTGGAAAGTGCCATAATATCAAGCTATCCATGGGAGAATATGTATTGAATAGCCCAATGCTTTCCGTTCCAATGGGTGGTACTGATGTCATACTAGGAGTCCAATCGCTACAATCCTTGGTAAAATAGCTTTTAATTTTCAAGAAAGTTTCATGAAATTTTCTTCTGAAGGAAAGGAAGTTGAGTTAAGGGGTATCACAGTGATACTAGGAAAGATAATCAACTCTAACGGAATGAAAAAGATTCTAGAGGAAGAACAATGAGGCATAATTACAAAATTATGTTCTCTAATGGTTCCCACATCGAAATAATCTATTTCTCTAGATCTCCAAAAAATCTTAGATAATCATTTCAAGGTATTTGAGACTCCCAAAGGTATCTGACATATTCATAATCATGATCATGCTAGTCATTTTATTCCAGGAAGTGTTCCTCCAAACATCAGGCCTTATAGATATCCATATGCCCAAAGGAGTGAAATTTCCCATATGGTTGTAGAAATGGTAGAGGTTGGTATAATTATCCAACCAAATTTGAAAAACAAAGCAAGGTATTAATGGAAGAATGGTGAAGTAGGGTGGGAACTCATTCAAAATTTGTCAAAGAACCCAGATCCTACAATATTGACAGAACTTCACAAGGAAGGAAAAATCATACTGGAACCTAAAGCATTCATAGAACCAAGAAGTCGAAAACTACGAAATCGATCAATTTCAAAGAATTGCATCAAGTGGAAGAACTGACACACTGAAGATTCCACATGAAAGGATGATAATTTTATACAGAAGCATCAAGAACTACTCAAGCATTGAGGAAAATAATTTTTGAAGGAGAGGGGCATGTTAGGTCCCTATACTACTAGTGTAACCCCTTATCATTTCTAGTAAAACCCCCTTATTATATTGTTGTGCCCATGTAGTCCCCATATTGTCATTATTGTGCCCCATAGAAGCCCATTATTGTTATTGTTGTGCCCTTACATTATTATGGTTATGTAGGCTCTGATTATATTATGACCCCTTAGAATCCTATATATAGAAAGGAGGTCTTGTCATTTTTATCATCTAAGAATTGTTCATTTGTATAATGTAAATGAGGTTGCCCCCTCAAAGAGGCTTATTTTGAAGGTGTTTATCTATATTTTCTATATTTTTGTGAGCTGGTTTCATAACATCAACACATAAGCATCATTACAATCATGAACATAAGACACACGTTTTTCTTGCAGAAATCCTCGAGGTAATAAAAACCACCTTGCGACTTTTCTTCTCTCTTATTTTATTACTCTTTAATCTCTTTTACATCAGTTTGTTGGCATCTACTAACTAGGGAGCCCCAAATCCCTTTATATCAATTTGATGGTCCCTACTAACTAGGAAGCCCCAACTCCCTCAACATCAACTTGTTGGCCTCTACTAGCTAGGAAGCCCCAACTCCCTATTTGATCAAGCTACCACCTGTTGAAAGCCTGAACCTGCACAAATACTTTCGAGCACCATTTCACGTATTTTTATTGGGCACTAACATATTCATCAACATAAATTCCTACAATGTCTTTCATGTAGTACAATTGCTTTCTCTCATAACAACTTTTCTTATCACATTAATAGCATCATACTAACAGACTACCCATTGACAACACATCACACAATCCTAGTAACATAATCAACTCTACTAACTAGCATAGGCAAGTCTCATATAGTCAATAATGAAAACTACACGACAATACATCTATGATTCATATGTCATGATAACTAGAATAATGTACAAATTCTACATAGCTATAATAAATCCTACACTACTATAGAGGTGAAAAAGTGAAAAAGACTTCTTAATGTAGAACCTTATTTGCAGTTGATAGTTGAATATGGAGAAACTCATAGAAAAATACATCCATATGATTATGAATAGTTAGGTAAAGATTTCCAAAAGAAAGCCAAAACAAGATAACGTAACATCCTAAAGAAATTAGGAGAAAGAGGATGGCTCACAAGAAATTGGACAAAGAGATTTTTGAGTTAGTGGAACAACTTAATGTGATGGTGATGATGCTATGGGAGAGAATTGCATAAAATATGAGATTTGGATAGGGGTTGAAGAGGAAAGTCAAATGGCCTTTTGTGTAGTTGAATTTGAGGAATGTTTGGTATAGAAAATAATTGTTTGAAGCAAGACAAATACCAATTTTTCTGAATTAGAATAAGAAAAGAGGCTTCAAGGGATCAAGGGGGAGGAGGTACAAGATAAGAGGCTTGAAGAACACTTTATGAACGTAATCAAGTGCTAAAAGAGGATTCTAGAGGGATGAATAGATGCAAAGAGTCTGATGGTTTTCAAAATAAAGTTTTGTGTATGTATCCATGGTATAAGGATATATACTCTCAACACTTCTCATGAAAGAAGATGCAAAATATCCTTATGAATGAACAAAAGAGGAAGACTCCAAGAGATATTTAGAGATAGAAGGAAATTTAGGGGAAAATAAGTAAGATATCCTAGTGAGAGATCCAATGGTAATTTGGAGTAGATCGAAGGGAAACAAAGAGTCTCAAGTGAAGGAGATGATATATTTAGAGAAAGAATTGAAATTTATGTAAGAGATGCTATAAAATCCTAGAGATGAATAACTTCACACAATAGATGCAAACACATAGCATCATAAAATGTTAAGGAATATCGGTATAGTTGGAAAAGCTACAAACAAAAGGGTAAATTTAGAGGAGAAAGAAAAAATGGAGCATTCTGATAAAAAACTAAGGATAAATTTATTAATAGAGAATTCATGTCAAGGATGGAATCATGCAAAGAAATAATGTAAAAGAGGAAACCAAAGAGAAGATTTCATAATTGAGATAACATTCCAAGAAAAAGGAATACACAGAAAAAGTTTCCAAGACAAGGTAGTATTAATTAGGTTATAAGAAAAATGAATAGTATGAAGAAAACATTATGTAATATAGTCAATAATATAATAAGGAACAATATGATGTTTTGAGAAGAATTAAGGAGAATATAAGTATTAAACTTAGTTACAATTTAAGATTTTAATAAACAAATTTAAAATATTGAATGTATAAAGGAGGTAGAATGATACATTAATATGATCGATAGTAAGGAAGACCCTCTACAGTGTGAGTGAAAAAGTATTTTAAGAAATACACTTTTTTTGTGTGTATATGGATGAAGGAAGATGATTTCTAAAGATCAAAGAAGTCATTCTGCATATTAGAGCTAGAATATCAAAGAAGGAAACTAGGGGACTTAAAGATTTGGGAAGAGGAAAGAAGAATCCGTGTACGTCCTCCACACGATATTGTTGTACAATGTGTGTGGGAAGAGGTATATTATGATAGGGGAAGAATACCCTCGTCTAACAAGGATCAAAGAAGGTGTATAATTATCGAAAATTGGAGTAAAAAGTATGAACACATGTTTTCATTTACTGAGAAAAAAGGTGGGGTTCAAAATTGTTTGGAAATGAAAAAAAAGTTGAATATTCTATTGAATACAGCATGAGTATAAAATTTAATCAATGAATTACAAATTATATACAGGAAAAACTATACTGGAACTACTACATGATCAAAATAGAGGAAACGCGAGAAATATATGGAAAAGAAAGTAATCCTAAGAGTATGAATGAATGGTTGTGTTTTTTCATATATAGTAAGGAATTAATTGTTGTCAAAACTAGGAATATTCCACTTAAAACAATGGCCAAATGGATATTGAAACTATAGAGAAGGAGATATATTTTGTATGTTTGTATACAAAGAGGGGATATAATTTTTTATATAGCTTCTCAAGATAATCAATTTAATTAACTATGGGCTGATAAACAAGATGAAATAAATGAAGAATACAGGATGAAAAGATGATATCGTTGGATAATAAGCTATGTCAATATATGGAGGAATCAAGAATTAGCAGTGAAGTATGCATGGAAAAAAGTTTAAAATGGTTTGAGGCATTAGCAATATACATATGTCATTGCATAGAGTATTATGGGTTAAAGATGATGATAGAAAATACAAGTGTTAAAGATATGATAACATCCATGCAAAGCGTTTATACAAAAATAAAGCAAGAAATGCAAAAGAGAGGTAATAGTATATACCAGTAATAGTATTCACCACTAGTACAAAGAAATGAAGAGAATAGAGTAAATGGGGAAGTTTCGAAGTGGAAGTATAGCGGATTGAAATAGAGGCTCAACATCCAAATAAATTACTTACGGTAGCAAAGAAATTGGAAAAAAAACAAAGCATAGTAGGAAATCCATAAGGAGGAGAAAATACAATAGATGTATGTGCAATTTAGCAGTGTTAGACAATAGGATGGGAGCTACAACTAGTTAAAATGCAGCAGAAGTAATCATTTGCATCATGAGTACGAGTCTACAAAAATTTTTATCTGATGCATGGTGTTGTACCTCTGAGATAGTAGTTGGTCAGCTACCAATGCTAGAGCATCTAAAATAATGGTTTTACAGTTTTTGGTTTTAATTTTTGAAAACCAATGAATGAAGAAAGATGTGGAATTAAAGTAATTAATCCCTTGGGTTATATTAATATCTCACCAAACGACTGCTATAAGACTTTACACCGCGATATAGATCAAAATAGTGGTGAGAAGAAGATAGAAAATAATACGATTATCACAGTTTCCAGACTATAAAACAGAACAACCATAAGTAGGAAAACCTTCTAAACTACGTTCCAAAGGTTCAAGGCATCATACTTAAGTTTACACAAGATGTTGATGATTTATTGATTAGAGGGGATTAGCTAAACAAATAGTTCATTAATCCATTCTCTTAATAGATGATCACTTCAGGAGCTTAGAGGAATAAACTAAGACACAATTATTCCTACCTAGATATCTCTATAAGTCATAACCATATGAAGAAAAACATAATGATTGATAATTTGGAAAAACTTACATGATAACGCAAAATATGTAAAACCAAATTCAGAATCCTCTGCTTTGTATTAAGGTTCGAGAAAGACTGAGTACATCAAGTGTCTAGAAAAGCTTCCTTCAAAGGTGGCTTTCAAGTTCAAAGTAGAATTAACAATCAAGACTTAACAAGCAATGAACAATGAATCTTGAAATTTGAACCAATAACAACTCGAAAAGAGAGTTATTTATACAATAATGAAACTAAAAAATATCCTAAAACTGATTGAGATTTATTCTAGGAAAGGAAAATATCTTCATGCAAGAAAATAGGGGTAGCTATTGAACTACTTCTTGCTGTCCCTTTTATTCAGGTTGTGCTGGCTTTGTTTGTTGATAATTTTCGCTTTAAGCTGCTAAATTGTTTGTATCCTTCACGTTGGTTGATTTCTTCATTTGATACTTTATTTAATACTCTGTAAACTCTGTAAATATCCTTTGACCCTGCTAACTAACGTTTACTGTGCATTTCAGGTTTTATTGTGTTTTTCAACAGTAAATCACTTTATATTTTATGTTATAGGGTAAACTAAATTGATATGATCTTCATATTTGTCTTCTCACTGTATACATGCTTTTTCTTTGTAAGCCTGGAACAGGAGTCTTTACTTGCAAAACGCAGAAACTGTTAAGAAAAACAAGGTGGCAAAGACGGTGGTGAATTGCTTTTTTGAGCTTAAAAGGATATTGGAAGGAGTCGAGAGCGTATGGAAAGGTAAAATGATGGTTTTATTGGTCGCGGCATCTTATGGAGGCTTCACTATGTAAAACAGGAAAAACAAAGCAAAATGGCATTTTTTGCGTTTAAACGGAAAAACAGACTTATATTTGAATTATGGCACAAAATGAACAGTGGCTACTTTGTCGTTATACGGGAGGAAGTTTTGGTTTTCATCGCACCGCTTATAAGGCGTCGACGATTTTGGGAGGGGTCATCCAATATGATCTAAGCTTGAAACGTAGCAAGGGGGGGCCATTAGAATACCACTTTTCAGCTGGGTAATGCCTGTATAGAGAGCCAACTCGAAATCACTGTGGGCCATTGGATTTGAATGCATTTGATTGAACAGTGTTGGAGCGAAGGAGCAGTGCAGAGGGAAATAATGATTAATTATGGAGGTATGGGCTTATTTATTGGTTAAAAACTAACATTAGTGGTTAAATGGAGGTTTAGGTAGACTCTTCATTAAAATCATAAAAACGATTTAACAAAGAAAACCTTTTCAAAACATGGTATGGCAGACTTGAAAAATTATGAATTAGGGTGGATAATGATATCAGGTCCGGGTTTATCACATATCACAATTAGATTTTAGCGAAGGATGGCCCATCATAAAGGAATGCGATAGGGGCCAGACGTGACATGAATATAAATCATGGATAATATGTGATTAGGTTTGGGTTCCCATTGCATATCGAAGATTGCAACAATGGAGGGTTATGCTTTAGCCAGAACTTACAATGAGCGGCGACTGCGATATGGCAATGAATTAAAATATATATTGCATCAGGTCCGGGCCCATCACAATCGCATATTGCAATGTAGGGATAGTGCATTCATGTTGAAAGGCTTGCGATCTGCCGATGAGATGTTTTATTAAATACGTAGTTTTATTATAAAACTTATGGTTTCAGGGTATTTTATTAAATAGAGTTAATATATATGGGAAAAGGAAATTTTAGGGGTTTAATACTATAGGTTAGTGTTAATATGAAAATATGAGCAGAAAAGGGGAAATATATGAAAAATGAGGAGAAAGGGGAATATATGAAATATGATGCGGAAAGGGGAAATACAATAAATATTATGCTTTTCATCGGTTATTTTCTTTTCATATATACATCAATACTTAGGCTAAAGCATATTTTTGTGGGTTTTTCGGATAAAAAGGGATCTTACATGGGGTTTTCACTTTTCCTAGGTAAAAAGGATTTTAACCTTAGGAAAAAGGGTTTTTATGGAAAATGAATGAATATGAACTGTATGAAGGCGAGAAGGGGAAATTAGTGAATATAGTGATGAATGGGGAAGAATGGGAAGTTAATTAATTGATCTTATAGACCTTCATTTGCTTTGTGTAATTTCATTATGGACATAGAAACATATGGTAAAACATGATAATGTACCTTTTCTCCAATGAATCATCAAACTTCTGCAACCTTCTTCTACTTACCCTTTGCTTATCCTATCATTTTTTCTCCACTTAATGGGTGCATTTAGGCTAGCAAACCCTTTTCTTTTCTTTTATTTTACAAAACACACTATATAATTCTAGCCTTATAACCCCCAAGGGCTCAAATTAAACTCATGAGCATCCTTTTATTCTCTACCTAACAATTGGTCTGCCAAGATTAAACAGTTTGGCGAGATCTTTATTCTATAACTATATCATCAAATTTAAAGCATGAAGCAGTCAACATTAAACTATTTGACTGTCATGGGTAGTGGAATTTAAGACAAGTTGCACACAACCATTATTTTGCAGAAACATAGTAGTGACATTTAGACTTGCTCACTTTCAGAGTTTATTTGTTTTCTTTTATTCTAACCTAACATTCTCTTTTTGTCTTGATTTTTTTTGGGACATATAACATAACATTTTCTTTGATATGGACATCATCATCAAGATATATATATATTTTTTAATTTTTTATTCACTATTCTTATGTCCATATCCTAACTTTAACATTTTTTTCAAATATTCTATCTTATCAAAACCAGAAAATGCTACAACATTGGCTCCATCTGGGGACTGCTTTCTCATGTAGAATGTAGAGAACCTATAGATCCATGTGTCTTCTCCTCAGGCTATGGAGTGCTTGCGGTAAGAAAAATCACACTGACATCTTGAAAACTAAAAGAAAAATCGAGTATTTACAATGAAAACTATTTCAACTTCTTAGTACTGAATGCAATGTTTGAGAAACCTTCCATTTACAAGATAAGTGGAATATAGCCCCTCAAGATTCTGCAACACAAAGGTGTTGTTACCGTTCACTTCAGTAATTGCTAAAGGTCCAAACCATAGATTGTCAAATTTTCCATGCTTTCCTTTCTCTTCTCTCCTAGCATCCCATATTAGAACTAGATCACCTTCCTTAAAGTCCCTTTCCCTAGCTCTTCTATCAAATAGGGCCTTCATTTTATTCTGATATTTATTCAATTTGTATTGAACTTCATCTCTATTTTCATTAAGTTCAATAATCTGATTTATTCTTCTTGAAAAATCATCAGGTTCATCTATTGAATCCTGCAGGAATTTTAAAACATGGAAGGCCAAATTGGTAGGGAAGATTCCATCTTTCCCATAGACTAATTGAAATGGAGATTTCCCAGTCGATCTCTTTGGAGTAATTCTATTTGCCCATATTGTGTAAATCAAATGTGAATCCCAGCGCTTCTTATGATCATCTAGAGTCTTTTTTATTACCTTTACCATGATTTTGTTCGATCACTCTGCAAGGCCATTACATTGACGATAGTATGGAGTTGAATGGTGTAACAGAATCTAATATTTCTGGCAAAAGTCAATCAATTTAATACTAGAAAAATGTGTTGCATTATTAGTGACAATCTGAGTTGGGCAACCAAATCTAGATAAGATGTTCTCCTTATTAAACTTAATTACTACTGAATCAGTAGCATTCCTGACTAGAATTGCTTCCACCCATTTCGTAAAGTAGTCTATTGCAGTGAGGATCCATCTATGCTGATTACTTAAAGTGGGGTGAATCTCTCCAACAAAATCTAATCCCCATTTAGAAAAAGGTGTTGAAACTATTGATGGAAAGAGTGGAATTTGTTTACCAGCAAACATTTGACAAGAAACACAACCTCTGACCTTTTCCCCTACTTGTATGAACAATGTAGGCTAATAAAATTGTAACGACCTATCTATAATACAGAGAACATAAGGATAATAGCAGGTATATGATGCATGCATATGATAGCTACATATGCATGTGTCGCATGCACCGCACTAGTATTTATATACTAAATTAACTATAAGTATTAAATATCATGACGCTTCTTGAAATAGAAGTTATATTCACCCATCAATATCCATATTTCTTAAATACGTCATGATTAATGGGTAAATACTAAATTTAAAATGTATAACGTAAAAATAATTATAAAAGATAAATGTTAAAAATTAAGCTAAATCCTAAAAGATGGTTATATAATTATACACTTTAAATTCTTAATAAATTATATTAAAATAAGTTAATAAAATGATTAGAGAAAAATATAAATAATAAATAAACTAAGGGTAAGGTTCCTAGTATAATCCTAGGACCTTTATATTAGAAGAAATAAAAAAAAGACAATATTAAACTTAAATTCATAACACCTTTATATTAAAAGAAATGATGTGACATGGGAGGGTGTCATGAGGAGATGAAACAGTGGGTTGCTAGTGAAAGGGCAGCTACCGTCAATAAACAGGGTATAAACTAGAAAGAACAGTTTTGAAGGGAGGACGGGAGAACGAAGGAAGGGGATACTGGAAAAGGATGATATTTGCAGACTTGAGTTACCAACAGAAGGAGAGCTTGTATTTCTAAGGTTTCTGCGCACGGGGGAACAATTTGCTTCAACTGAGAAACTTACTGGACTGAGGAGCGAGGTTCTACTCAGTTTGGCTGGGTGGTTTCAGTATTTTTGTAACTGAAGCAAAGTAGCTTGAGGTATCATCAACTGCTGGAATATAGGTAGGTACTCTCATCAAATCTGTTAGTTAAATTTATCGCAGGATCATGATATAAAAAAAAGACCCTTTATTGTTTTTTACATCTCGTATCAGAGGAGGTTAACCCTCCGACCTCAAATTAGTAAATTTGCATGATTCCTATTGAAGATTCTTAAATATATTTTTTTTGCCTAGTAAAACCCTAGTCATAGTTTGCTTCCAGCTTGGTCTAATCGTTTATATAGGCGTAGCATCAACTAGATTTCTACTAGTCTTGGAAATATCTAGCGCAAAGCTACATAACCTATTCAGCTAAACCCTCGATCAAATCTTGGAAAGTTTCTGATATATACAACACATCTTAATGTTGTTGAATAACATTATTCCCACTATCACAAAGTAGGCCCTTTTTAGAATCCCAAGTTTCTTTAAGTTGTCTCAACATAGTCTTGAAACTTGGCTTGCCATATTGTCATCAGGATGGAAATATGTGCCGCCCCTTATGGGCTTCAAATCAGGTGTAAGAGATACACTTAATGGCCAGCCCCCACCTCCATAAATAGCTTGCACAAATACTCACAAATTTCTCAATTATGTGAAAAATTGTAATAGGGGATACTAATTGTTTCTCAAACTCAACTACAAGAGCTTTCAAAGCTTTCTAAGTTGGTGCCTACTTTAAGAAGTGGAAATCCATTGATGTTTTCAGCGAAAACAACCTTGGACTGTGAGGGAAGGCACTGAAGATGATACCAACGGGTCATATCGAATCCACCGGCTACTTTACTCCCAATATGGAGTTTCATGTAACCCTTGGCTATTATATTTCTGCATCCTTTACAAGCGGTCCTGCCTGACTTTGCATACTCCACTAAAATCTTCACAGGCATTATTTTATTTCCTCGCTTGCAGTGTAAGACCTTAAGCAGAGAGAAAGCAGATGAAAATCTCCTGTAACTTGCGGAAATAAATATGTGATCCTGTTAGTCTCATTGACGTGATGGCTTGGCAAAAAATCCAATATCGCACCATCACTTTATGATATTATGACACACCAAGGGTGACCCACACTGCAAGGTGTCAAAGCTCTCAAATACACATGTATTGATCATTAATAAACACTTAATTAGATAAGTGTAAGAACTGTATCTAAAATTATTTAGTATTGATAGTATTGGTGTCAATACTACCATTGTGCTATAGCCGTGTAATCGCTAGGAACAAACATTTGTCCACCGCAAGAGACACTTTGCATCAAACAAGCCTTTTGACTTAGGATCCAACTGTGTATTTACACCCTTTTGTGTTAAAGTTTAAATTATGTCATTTCACATCTTTGTATAATATAAAGTTACAATTTCCCGGAGCTGGAAACAGAATTAGAGTTTTGTTTCAATTTATATTGTATATATTCCTTTGTTTTTTTAAAGATATATTGTATATAATTCTTAACGTGAAGTCATCTTCAGTATGGCGTTGATAGATATGGGTGCGTGAATGTAATATTGTTTCCTTTTAATCTTATAAAGATGCCTGAATGGATTTAAAATATTTATAAATAGTGATGACTTTAAAATATTTATAAGTAGTACGAACTTATATTTATTTTGAAAATTAATAAGATTTTGTTTTGTTTTAAATATTAAATTTTATTATTCTGCACCTAGATATTTAATTCTTTAATCAGTATGATCTAAGTTACTTGGTTCCGTTAGAGTTTGACCCTTATATTTATTTTATAGAAATATATAAATTACGAGCCTACCATAATTTTTATGTAAATATTTTAAATTTCTTTTATGAAATTGCAATGAATATGTTATAGTTATAATTGATATTCGGATAATATACATCTAAGCAACATATTCAACATTGTAAAAATGTGTGTCCTTCTTTAAATGTAATGGTTAGATTGAGTTGTGATGGGTATGTTGATAATGTTCATTATATCGAGGCATTTAATATTTTAATTATATGAATGTTATTTAGTAATTATTTATAAATAGTACGGACCTATATTTATTTTGAAAATTAATAAGATTTTGTTTTGTTTTAGATAATAAAGTTTAGTATTCTGCACCCAGATATTTAATTGTCTAATCAGTATCATCTAAGTTACTTGGTTCTGTTAGAGTTTGACCCTTATATTTATTTTATAGAAATATATAAGTTACGAGCCTACCATAATTTTTATGTAAATATTTTAAATTTCTTTCATGAAATTGCAATGAATATGTTGTAGTTATAATTGATATTCAGATAATATACATCTAAGCAACATATTCAACATTGTAAATATGTGTGTCCTTCTTTAAAGGTAATGGTTAGTTTGAGTTGTGACGAGTATGTTGATGATGTTCATTGTAAGGAGACATTTATTATTTTAATTATGTGAATGTTATTTAGTAATTAATTTTGATTTTTTTTATATTATTTATTTATTTAAATATTATAGTGTTTTTTTCTTTTATGAAAACATATCTGATAACATCAAGGTTATACTTCGAAAGAAGCAGATGGTTATTGAATCCCAAGGTAGAACATTTTAGTTAAAAAAAAAAAAAACATGCATTAGAAAAGTATTATTAGGTATTAAGATAGGATTCCCTGCATTAGGACAAGGAGGTCGCAAGACCACCCTCCTTGACCTTAGTACCAGTAAGATCTGTCTAGCAGATAAAAATAGCAAAAAAAACTATACCCATTTTTGAATGTGAAGTTGCAAAACTATGTGTTAAATCCAAATGTATACCTCAAAATTTTTACAGATTTTACTATGTATACAGAAAGCATTATGATGGTAAGGACATATGAGTGATGACGACGCGATCAGGTAGCATCACCATTATTAATTCCACACCTGTCATCATCATCATCTCCATCACCACCACCATCATTGTCTCTAGCGAGACCATCATCAATACCGATCGCTCCCGCATAGGAGTTGAGTGTGATAATGAACTCATAGGAAGTCTTATTGGAAACATTAAAAGGGTCAACCATGGCTAAGACCAAAGAAAAAATTCAACCCTTAGCAACCAATTCAGCGGAACCAAATAATTTTGAGTATAAAAGATCTAAGGAAGATATTTCTAGGGAGCTTCAGAAAATTAAACTCCTAGAATTTGCAGGAGGACGAAGAGGAGAGCGTGCTGAGGCATGGTTAGAAGGAATGAATAGATCTTTTAAGTTAGGATATTACTCTTCTTCTGCAAAAACAAAAAAAAACATTATTTCAATTAAAGGAGAGTGCTTTGATTTGGTGGGGAAATCTGGAAAAACAACTACACCTCACAATGGACAATGTTCCTTGGGAATTATTCAAGGAAAGATTCCATGCAAAATATTTACCTCCATATTTTCAAGAACAACAAGCTGGAGCCTTCCATACATTATTTCAAGGTAATAAAACTATGGAGGAATATGAGATAAGGTTTACGAAGCTTGTAAAATACATTCACTACTTAGATTCTGATGAACGTCAAGTTGAACGCTTCATATTTGGTTCTAAATCCTCACATCAGGGCCTTGGTGAGAATGTGGAAACCTTCATCAGTAGCTGAAGCAGTAGAATGTGGCCATTATGCAAACGAATGTCTAGGAATCAAAAAGGATACCAGGCCAGCAGAACCTTTACAATTAGGGTTCTCAAGAAAGTCTCCTCGAAATTTCTTTAGAGGAGGTAGCTCAAGCCCACCTTATGGTAATAGATTTATCCCAAGAAATGTGGGAACATGAGCTACCATGATAGTTAATACTATAGCCACTAAATCATCAAACACAAGTCCATGGAAATCTCCTCGAACTGTTAACAGAGGAAGAAATTTGAGAGGAAGCAACATGAGAGGACGAAGATCTTTATCTAGAAATTTACGTCCTGATTCAAGGGGACCAACACAAGTTAACTGTTGGGGATGTGAAGGACCGAATTTTCAACGTGATTGTCCAGAAACTACATCAAGTATATTGCATAGGACTTGAAAGGAACCAATATCAAATAATCAAGACAATCATAGAATTCATGCATTAGTCAACAATGATCAAGGAGCACATCAATCCACTGTAGTGGAATCTTCAGGTATTATTAATGGTATAAAACTCAAAATCTTATTTGATATTGGTGCTACAGATAGTTTCATTTTTTCATATGCATTAAACAAATGTGGGTTGACAACTCACAGACAAAATGATTTCAAACACGTAGAAATGGCCTCAGGAGAACTTCAATCTGTAGACTTAAGTGTCGATCAATGCAAAATTGACCTAGGGGTCTGTTAGACTAAATTTAAAGCTTATGTCATAGCCTTAGGAACTTATGATCTTGTCATAGGTATGGATTGGCTAGAAGCTCATCAAGCTTGGGTAGACTATTATGGTAAAAGAATTCTAGGTATAAATGATGAAGGAGAAGCGATCCAAATTCAAGAAATTAAGAGAAAAGTATCTTTACGCTACATATCAGCAATGAAAATGAAGCGTTGCTTAAGAAAAGGTTGTCAGGCATATGTAATTCAAGAAGTAAGTAAAGAAAAAGGACCCTCCTTAGAACAATATCCAGTGTTAGCTGAATTTCCGGATGTATTTCCAAAGGAACTACCAGGATTACCCCTTGTAAGAGAGCTAGATCTCACAATAGAATTGAAACCTGGTACACAACCAATATCTAAAACACCTTATAGAATAACAGTTCTAGAACTTCAAGAATTACAAATCTAGTTGAAGGAACTATTTGATATAGGACATATTCGATGCATGATATCGCCTTGGGGTGCTCCTGTAATTTTTGTCAAGAAGAAAGATGGATCCTTAAGATTATGCATAGATTATCGAGACTCTAATCGAGCTATAGTAAAGAATCGATATCCTATACCTCGAATTGATGATCTTTTCGATCAAATCAAAGGAGTTGTTGTCTTTTCAAAAGTTGATCTTCGATCAGGGTATATCAGGTAAGGATTTCTGAAAGCGATATTTCTAAAACTACATTCTGGAAGCATTTTGGACATTACAAATTTACTATGGTACCATTTGGATTAACAAATGCACCAGCAATATTCATGAATATTATGAACAGTGTTTTCTACAAATATCTTCATTAATTTGTATAACCATCTATTCCAAGAATGAAAAAGAGCATGAAGATCATTTGTGGATAGTGTTATCCTGCCTCAGAAAACATCAATTGAATGGAAAATTATCCAAGTGTTCGTTCTTTCAGGAAAAGATTCATTACTTAGGTCATATCACATTAGGTGAAGGAATCTTGGTAGACCCTGATAAGGTAAAAGAAATCATGGAATGGCCAATACCAAAAACTCCACATGAAGTACGAAGCTTTATGGGTTTAGCTGGTTACTAGCGAAGATTTGTGGAGGGATTCTCCAAAATTGCAAAACGAATTATAACCCTTCAACGTAAAAGTGTTAAGTTTGAATGGACTGAGGAATTTAATAAAGAATTCTCTTAACTCAAAGGACTACTGATGAGTGCACCAATCTTAAGAGTTCCTAATATGGACAAATACTTGATGGTATTTACTGATGCATCCAAACATGGATTAGGTGCAGTACTAATGTAGGATAGAGGAGTAATAGCATATGCCTCTAAAAAGTTAAAGCCTCATGAATATCTCTATGCTACTCATGATTTAGAGTTAGCCGCTATAGTACTAGCTTTAAATATTATGTAGATTATCTTCCGGATACATCGCATTAGGTTTCTTTTTTATCAACGTTTCGAACCAACAATGGTGGTTCATCTTCATGATATGAAAGATTATTGAAAGACTCGTCTAATTTTTCCAAATATATAGAGATGTATGAGATGCTTTGCCGACAGACATTAGGATTTATTAACTTATTCTATTT
>APFE031382594.1:204499-282314 GCA_000404065.3 Pinus taeda | reverse complement strand
ATAAATTATATTAATAAGTTAATAAAATGATTAGAGAAAAATATAAGTAATAAATAAACTAAGGGTAAGGTTCCTAGTATAATCCTAGGACCTTTATATGAAAAGAAATTAAAAAAAAGGAGAATATCAAACCTAAATTCATAATACCCTTATATTAAAAGAAATGACGTGACATGGGAGGGTGTCATGAGGAGATGAAATGGTGGGTTGTTGGTGAAAGGGCGGCGACTACCAAGAAATAGGATATAAACCAGAACGAATAGTTTTGAAGGGAGGAAGGGAGAACGAAGGAAGGGGATACTGAAGAAGGATGGATCTATGCAGAATTGAGTTACCAACAGAAGGAGAGCTGGCTAATCTGAGGTTTCTGGGCATGGGGGAATAGTCTGCTTCAACTGAGAAGCTTACTAGACTGAGGAGCGAGGTTCTACTCAGTTTGGCTGGGTGGTTTCGGTCTTTTGGTAATTGAAGCAAAGTAGCTTGAGACATCATAAACTGCTATAATATAGGTAGGTACTCTCATCAAATCTATTAGTGAAACTTATCATAGGCTCATGATATATAAAAGTAAAAAAAAAAAAACCCTTTACTGTTTTTTACAAAAATCCTCCCTTTAGAATCTTGTATGTTATCTCTCTCCAAGCATAATTTTGCCCCACAAAATCCTGTATGAAACTGATCAATGATTCCTTCAGTTTCTGATTATGTTAAACATAATAACAAAATATTTAGTGGATCATTCCACTATAAATTTTCATTTATAATGTAGTAATTGACTGATTTTAGCTTAAGGGTTTTAAACTGGGTTTTGGAGAATGATGTTGGAAACTCAAAATGGATCAAGAAATTTACAATAGCTTGATACCAGTTTGACAACAAGAATTTTTCATCAATGTGTATAGGACTGATCTACTCTGAAGGTAGACGTTCTTGTGGATTCTCCCCTTTAGGATTAAGGGAAGGTTCTTGTGGATTCTCCCCTTTTGCAAGGACAAAAGGTTCCTATTTATTCTTCCCTTGTATTTCTAAAATATAATTGATTCCAAGTACTTTACAGTTTGATTTAGCTAGAAGCTCAGCTAATCCTTGACATTTTACTAACTTGGTAGTCTTGATAGTTAGATCAATCTCAAGAATTTGAGTGTTCCATCTACCTCTTTTCCCATCATTGTCTCGTTGGGTTAGGATAATTTTCATAGCACTATTAGGGACATAAGCAATAATAGGTGAATGTAAAACATCCATTCTGAATGATTTCAGGGCTTGAATAAGGGCATACGCTTACTTCTCAATGATGTCATACTTAAGCTTAGCATCTCTCATAACCTTGCTAAAAAGGGCTATGGGTTGGCAATAGAATGGAAACAAGGGTTGTTTCAGAGGCAAAGGAGAAAATACTAAATGGCTTAGTATAGTCAGGGTTGGTTAAGGTGAGAGCTTTAGAGATAACCCTTTTTATTTGTTCAAATGCATGCCTAGAAGATGGAGTCCATTTGATTTCATGGTCCTTTCAAAGCATGTCAGTTATGTCTTTTACAATCTCTGCATAATTTGAAATAAACCTCCTTAAAAAATTAATCTTGCTTAGAAAAGCTTGAATCCCCTTCTTGTTCTAGGTAAGGTCAATGATTCAATGGAAGATACTCATTTGGGGTCAATTTCCACTCCCTCCTTTGAAATAATATGGCCCAATAGTTTTCCTTCTTTGAGAACAAACAAGGACTTCTTAGGGTTCAATAATATTCCAAATTTTCTACACCTGTCAAAAACATTCATCAAGTGCTTTAGATGTTTCTGATCAGATTTAGAAAAAATAGTTATGTCATCAAGATAAATAACCAAAAATTTATTTACCTGGCCCATAAAAGTTATGTCCATATCTCTGTCGAATGTTTCTTCAGCATTGGTTAAGCCAAATGGCATCCTGGCATACATGAATGTACCCCAGGGTGTAGTAAAGGTTGTCTTGTCTCTGTCTGTTGTATCAACATTCACCTGATTGTAACCTGAAAAACCATAAAGCATAGAAAGTCTTTGCGCTCCTAAAACCATTTGAAGTAACTGATCCATTTTGGGCAAAGTATAATTATCTTTTAATGATTCCTTGTTCAAATTTCTAAAGTCCACACAGAGTCTTATTTTTCCATTTTTCTTTCTAACAGGAACCATATTTGCAACCCAATTAGAATATCTAAGAGGGAGGATGATCTGAACATCTAGAATTTTCTTAATCTCCCTTTCTACAGTTGGTAGAAGGGCTGGATTTATTCTTCTAAGTTTCTGTTGATAAGGTTTTGATTTTGGCTTCAAAGGAATCTTATGTTGTATTAATGAAGTATCATAGGTCTTTAGATCAGCATAAGTCCAAGAAAAAACATCATTATAATTTTGCAGTAACTTAAGATATTGAGCTTTGATCTCAGGTTCTATTGATGCACATATTTTGATGTTTTTGATATCTTCACCAGTTCCAATTTTAATCTCTTTTATGTCATCTTCTGAAGAAATAGGTTGAGGGTTTCAGAGGACATCACTTTGATTAAACATTTTTTCTAAAGGAATGAGTCCTTTTGGAATAAAATTATTAGATAATTGAATAATGTCATGACTAGCAATTTCAGTTTTGAAATTTGAGTTATCATTTCCATCTACATCTTCATTTGTTTTAGTTCTATCTTTATCATTTTGTAGAAATGAAAAATCATCTATTACCTACAGATATGATTTCAAATGTTAATCATCTTCGAATATTTTCCAATGTTTCAGATTATCTAGGATAGATGGCCTATATTTGACTTGTATCTGATAGAGTACATCAGTATGATCCAGAATTTTAACAGAACTAGCAGAGGCGGCTAAGGAATCTGCATGAATATTCTGATATATGGGAATATGAGTCAAGTTAAAAGAATTAAAGATTTTTTCAACTGAATCCCATACTTCATTTCGGTAGGACCTAAGTATAGGTTGCTTCGTCTTTCAAGAATTTCCTACTTACTTAACAATAAGTTATGAATCAGTAAAAACACTTAAGTTGTAAACTTTTGAGCTTTTGGCTAATTGCAATCCTAAAAGGAAAGCTTCATATTCAGCGACATTATTGGTAACTTCAAAATCTAATTTACATGATTGGGTTATATTTTCTTTTTCAAGTGAAATTAAAACTACTCCAGCTCATGCCCCATCTTTTTTGCAAGAGGCATCGAAGAACAGTTTCCAAATATTAGTTTGGTTTGGTTCAAGACTTTCAACTACCTCTTCAATTTTGACTTGAGTTTTATGTTGGTTTGAAGTGAGTTGAAAACAACCAAAGTCTTAATCTATTGCATAAATTGGATGGTTCCTTGACTGGTCAGTGTTACAAACAATATGTATAAATCTTACCCCAATATATAATCTTAATTGCTCTCCTCCACAAACAATAATAGTATCATATGACATATCCATCTACAGAGTTCCTTCTAATTTGGCACAACAACACCTAGAAAGGAGCATTCCAAATTTGTGAGGGATATCTGTCACAACAATATCAAGTACTACACCTTTCACTGGAATTTGGGCAAGGGTAACCACTAGATCCTTGATCAATTCCAAGCAAGGCTCCTTTTTAGAATCAAAGGTGTATAGGTCATGGTAGGATCTAGTTATGTCAAGTTTCAAATGGTCCATGATAGATTTTGGCATAAGGTTGTGTGATGCTCCTGAATCAAGCATACAATTATACAACATGGAGTCATTTGTTTTAAGAGTTGCATAGAAAGTAGGCACTATCTCACCTATCATGTCTAAACTAGGGCCAAAATCTACTACTGTTTTTTCATTTTGCAGACTTATGACATCATCTTCAGCATCAACCTAGGTATTTTTTGTCCATTTTGTGACTTGGCTTTTGTAACCAGGGTTTTTAGAAAGCTCTAATAGTGGAATCTGGATCTTAACCCTCTCTAATTCTTTTTCAACATTAAATGTAGTCAAAATGTTTTTACCAATTTGGGTACTATCAATTGACTGATCTAAGGGCTGAATAAGAGTTGTTTGAGCTTCAACAATTTTGGTACATGGTTCAATTACTGTAGTTTCCTTTGGAGGTCTCCTAGGACTAGGCCTAGGCTTAAGATCATACCTCTTGTTTAATTCTGCAATTAAAAATTCAGAGAAAGCATGATATTTAGAGAGATGTGAAGATTCTTGATCTTCTTGAACCTGATTTTGATTTGAGAGAGGAATGACGGCTATTGATTGGAAGAAGAATCCATACTATTAATATCTTCAGTAATTGTCATAGTATTATCATCAGGTTGTTGGTCATCTATCAAAAGAGGAGTAGGAACCTGTTGATCATTTCTAGGTCTCTGAAGAATTTGTAGTGGTGGATTTCTTTTATACTGACCTTGATTTTGGTTTTGAGGTCTGGTAACTATTTGTTGTCTTGTTCTAGGTTGGGTCTCAATCTTTGAAATCCTATTTGATAGGTTTCTAAGAAGATATGTTATTTCATCTATTTTTGAATCTTCTGACTTAGTCTTAGAAGAACTAGAGGCTTCTTGAATAGATTTGAGTTTTCTTTGGGCATTTTCTTCCTTATGTTTTAAAGAAGTTGAGGCTTCCCTATTTGCTTCTACTTCTATAGCATTTGTTTTCCTGTCTTCAAGAGTTCTTGAAGTTCTCTCTCGTAGCATAACAACAAATTCATCATCAAAAGCTTTATAAAATCTAGGCTTTGCTGCCGCTACAAGGGGCTTACAATCAGTAAACATTTTGTCATAGAGTTTATTGAATATTTTGATAAAATCTGATAATGGTTCACCAAAGTTCCTTCTGAGCTCTTCAAATTCTGTGAGGAAGTAAAGAGGATCCTTTTTCACACCCCATTGATTTTTAAATATGGTTCTAAGCTCTTCCCAATTTCTAATGGAAGATGTTGGTAACTACCTAAACCAAATCCTCGCATTTCCTTCAAGTGACTCTACAAAAAATCTCATATAAACATTTTCTTGTTCAATATTCATGTTGTTTGCAAAGTCTAGGAATGCTTGAAGAAGGTATTCAGTTGAGGGACCAGTTTCTCCATTATACTTGGGAAGGTATTTTAAGTATCCAACTAGGAATGCATCAAGGTTATTAAGTAAGACTAAAACAACCTATCTAGCCTGTACAATAGGTTGGAAAGCCATGACAGCAGGCGGTGTATGAGGTGCTTGAGGTATATGAGGTTCTGCAAGTGGAGTGTGAGGTGTTTGTGTGGATGTAGAGGATGTAGAAGAAGTAGAGGAAGAATATGGTGATTGAGGGGTAGATAAACTAGTTGGAGGTGAAGGAGGAGGACATCTCCTAAAAGACTTCAAAGGAGTCTTAAGAACTAGCTTTGGGACTTGTAAAGGAATACCTTCTTTTGTTTCAAAGAGAGGACTAGTATATATAGAGAAGGCCTCCGCATATTGTTTAGAAGAAAAGGCTTCAAGTCGATCAAAAATGGAAGGAAATGGATAGGTGAAAGAGGATATGAAATTCGTGGGTTTATATTCTGGTAGATAAACACCCAAATCAGACTCAATTTTAGGTGATCCTCATGGTAATGTGGATATTGGATGATATTCTAATGAATGAATAAGGTAGGATGACTTAAAATCAACTCCTCTATTTAGAACTTCAACAATCGTAGGTGATAAATGGGAGTAATCAAGATCAGATGGGATATTACTATAGGGGTGAAATGATTCTAATTCTTCAAACTGTAGGACTGTAGAGGAAGAAGAAGATGGTTGTTGTCCCCTTTTAGAACTGACTTTTCTCAGAAACCTTTCAGGATTTGACAAAGGACTAACTATGTCAGCTTTTGAAGAAGATCTAGCGTGTTTAAAAGGTGCTAGCTTGGGAGTGTGGAGTCGCCTAGGTGAATGATTTTAACCTTTCTAAACCTTTAATCACCTTTAAAGGAAAAGAATGAATGAATATCATTGTCCCAAGGGAAACATAAATGAAATTCGAATTCCCGGCAATGACGCTAGTCTGGTGTTGTACCTCTGAAACAGTAGTAGGTCAGATACCAATGCCAAAGCATCTAAAATAATTGTTTTGGGCTTTTTGGTTTTAATTTTGGAAGATCAATGAATGAAGACATATGTAGAATTGAAGTAATTAATCCTTTGGGTTATATTAATATCTTAGCAAAGGGCTTTTATAAGACTTTACAAAGTGATATAAATGAAAATAGTGGTGAGAAGAAGATGGAAAATAATATGATTATCACAGTTTCCAGACTGTAAAATAGAACAATCATAAGTAGGAAAGCCTTCAAAACTACGTTCCAAAGGTTCAAGGCAGTATACTTAAGCTACACAAGATGTTGATGATTTATTGATTAGAGGGGATTAGCTAAACAGACAATTCATTAATCCGTTCTCTTAATAGATGATCACTTCATGAGCTTATAAGAATAAATTGAGACACAATTATTCCTACCTAGATATCTCTATAAGTCATAAGCATATGAAGAAAAACATAATGATTGATAACTGGAAAAGCTTACAGGATAACACAAACTGTGTAAAACCAAATTCAGAATCCTCTGCTTTGTATTAAGGTTCCAGAAAGACTAAGTACATCAATTGTCGAGAAATGTTTCCTTCACAGGTGGCTTCCAGGTTCAAAGTAAAATTAACAATCAAGACTTAACAAGTAATGAACAATGAATATTGAACTTCGAACCAATAACAAATTGAGAAGCGAGTTATTTATACAATAATGAAACTAAAAAATATCCTAAAATTGATTGAGATTTATTCTAGGAAAGGAAAAGATCTTCATGCAAGAAGATAGGGGCAACTATTGAACTCTTTCTTGTTGTCCCTCTTATTCAGGTTATGCTGGCTTTGTTTGTAGACATTTTGCCCTTGAAGCTACTAAATTGTTTTTATCCTTCACGTTGGTTGATTTCTTCATTTGATCTTTCATCTGATACTCTGTAAATTTTGTTAATATGCTTTGACCCTGCTGAGTAACCTTTACTGTGCATTTTTACCTTTACCGTACATTTAAGGTTTTTACTGTGTTTTTCAATAGTAAATCACTTTAGATTTTATGTTATAGGGTAAAGTGAATTGATATGATCTTCATATTTGTCTTCTAAATGTATATAGTCTTTTTCTTTGTAGGCTTGGAACAAGAGTCTTTACCTGTAAAACACAGAAACTGTTAAGGAAAACAAGGTGACAGAGATAGTGGTGAATGGTTTTTTTGAGCTTAAAAGGATATTGGAATGTTTTCGGAGTGTATCGGAAGGTAAAATGATCGTTTTATTGGTTGCGGCAACTTATGGAGGCTTCATTGTGTAAAACAGGGAAAACATAGAAAAATGGCATTTTTTGCGTTTAAACGAAAAAGCAGTCTTCTATTTGAATTATGACGCAAAATGAACAATGGTTATTTTGTCGTTATGCGAGAGACAATTTTGGTTTTCATCGCACCGCTTATAAGGCGTGGGCAGTTTTGGGAGGGGTCACCCGATATGATCTGAGCTTGACATGTAGCAAGGGGAGGCCATTGCAATACCACTTTTCGGGTGGGTAATGCCCGTATAGAGAGCCAACCCGAAATTGTTGTGGGCCATCAGTTTTGAATGCATTTGATCGAACAGTATTGGAGCGAAGGAATAGTATGGAGGGAACCAAGAATTAATTATGTCGGTATGGGCTTAATTATGGATTAAAAACTGAGATTAGTGGTTAAATGGAGGTTTATGCAGACTCTTTGTTAAAATCATAAAAATGATTTAACAAAAAAAACCTATGCAAAACATGGTATGAGAGACTTGAAAAAATATGAACTCGGCTGGATAATGACATCGGGTTCGGGTTTATCACATATCGCAATTGGAGTTTAGCGAAGGACGACCCATTGCAAAGGAATGCGATAGGGGCCAGACGCAACGTGAATATAAATCATGGATAATATTTCATCGAGTCTGTGTTCCCATTGCATATCGGAGATCGCAAGGGCGAGGAGCTATGATTTAGCCGAGACTTGCGATGAGGGGCAAATGCGATATGGCAATGAATTAAAATATATATTGCATGAGGTCTGGTCCCATTGCAATCACATATTCAAAGCAGGGAGAGTGCATTCATGTTGAAAGGCTTGCGATCCACCGATACGATGTTTTACTGAATACATAGTTTTATTATAAAAGTTAAAACTTATGGTTTCGGGGTATTTTATTAAAGGGAGTTAATATATACGAGAAAATCAACATTTAGGGTTTTAATACTATAGGTTAGTGTTACTATGAAAATATGAGGGGAAAAGAGGAAATATATGAAAAATGAGAGGAAAGGGGAATATATGAAATATGATGCAGAAAGGGGAAGTAGATTAAGTATTATGCTTTTCATGGGTTATTTGATTTTCATATATACATCAATACTTAAGCTAAAATATCTTTTTGTGGGTTTTTTCGGATAAAAGGGGATTTTACATGGGGTTTTCACTTTTCCAAGGTAATATGGATTTTAACGCTAGGGAAAGGGGTTTTTATGGAAAATGAATGAATATAAACTGTATGAAGGTGGGAAGGGGAAATTAGTGAATATAGGGATGAATGGGAATGAATAGAAAGTTAATTAATTGATCTTGTAGACCTTCATTTGCTTTTTGTAATTGCATCATGGACATAGAAACATATGGTAAAACATGATAATGTACCTTTTTTCCAATGAATTATCAAACTTCTCCAACCTTCTTCTACTTACCCTTTTCTTATATTATAAAATTTTTCTTCACTTAATGGTTGTATTTAAGCTAGAAAACCCTTTTCCTTTTTTTTATTTTACAAAACAAACTATCTAATTCTAGCCTTATAACCTCCAAGGGCTGAAATTAAACTGATGAGCACCTTTTTATTCTCTACCTAACTACGAATCTGCCAAGATTAAACAGTTTGGCCAGATCTTTATTCTCTAACTATAACATCAAATTTAAAGCATGGAGTACTCAAGATTAAACTATTTGACTGTCATGGGTAGTGGCATTTTTTTTATTTTTATTTTTATTTTTATTTATTTTATTTTTTTTTACGTTACGTTAAGACTAACCTAAGTATCGACGGGGGATTTGAACCGGTGACCTATCACAAGGAGTGCCTTAATAGTGCACCCATTCACCGTCAATCCAAAGCCCCGTGGGCCATGGGTAGTGGCATTTAAGACGAGCTGCACACAACCATTATTTTGCAGAAACATAGTAATGGCATTTAGACTTGCTCATTTTCATGGTTTATTTGTTTTCTTTTCTTTCTAACCTAACATTTTCTTTTTGTCTTGATTTTTTTAGCACATCTAACGTAACACTTTCTTTGATATGGACATCATCATCAAAATATATATTTCTTAAAACATTTATTCATTATTGTTATGTCCATATCCTAACTTAACATTTTTTCAAATATTCTATCTTATCAAAACAAAAAAACGCCACAACGCATGGTAGCATCTCTTCACAATCAACATACTTCTAAGATGTTTTAAAAATTTTACTAAAAAAATGGAGGTTAGCTTCATTTGGTCTCTAAAATATAATATTACTTAAAAAAGGAATTCTATTTCCCCATAAAAAATTAATTCACTATGTCAAATAGTTTGATTTCAATCCATATTAGTAAATCTTAAGTACCACATCATCATATTTCATAGATACCTCTAGAAGGTCTTGAAAAATTTAGTAAAGAGAGTGGATTAGTTTAATTGGGCCTTTAAAAGATCAGATTTCTTAACGAAATGAGGATTTTTATTTCCTATAGACATTTAATTCACTATTTCAGATACTTTGGTGACGGAATTATGGATTTTGAGTTAAATTGGAAAATTTCTCAAAACAAGTTCTATAATAGAAAATTTGGTTGCGCGTAGAACTGTGTTGGAGAGTGTTGTGTGAGTGTGTTAAGATGTTCGAGACAAGAGGGAGAACAATTCACATATCGTTATTTTATCCACATTCCTCCATTTTCATGTTCAATAACATATTCGACTCATGCATTTTTCTGATTTTGTCGCGTGTGATTGTTTGGGTTTCATATAATAATATATATTATGTCGAAATATTGCGTTTACCTTTTTCATAACAGAAATATCGTTCTAAATTATACTACCGAGTCGTGGTTCGGGGATGAGGTTCGAATCACAACTTCAAACCTTTAAATAGCATTATTCCCATACGGTTTAGTTATTCGGTCTCATGAGGTTAGTGGCATGAAGAGGTTTAACGTTATACCAAAATGGTATTGGTAAACTTTTTAAATATGTAAGTAACTATGATTTTTATGGTGGAAATTATAGATCATAGAGGTGTGGTGATTTCTCTAATACTCTTAGAAGAAATGAACCTAGATTCAACTTATTATACCATGAAGAGGTCTATAATTACACCAAAACCTATAGGTATTAGTAACATTTCAAAATTGGTAACTAGGATCTCTAAGGTTGCAATTATGGATTCCATAGACTCTTCGCTGAATCAAACCTAGATTCAAGTTCTTATACCATGAAGAGGTCTATAGCTACACCATAACCTACAGGTATTAGTAAACTTTCTAAACTGGTAACTAGGATCTCCACAGTTGCAATTATAAATTCCATAGAGTGGTAATTCTTTCAACACCTGCCCTTAGATGTAGTTAAGGAGAATAGAAACTAGGTGTCTCATACCATGAAGAGGTTTATCGTTAAACCAAAACTAGAAAATATTATTAAACTTACAAAGTCGTCACTAAAATCCCTAAAATAGAAATTATGGATTCCATAAAAATATAGTGATTCTTCCAACTTGATAAATTTTACATGGAATCTATCCACCAATAACCAAACTCCTCAATCAGTATTCCAAGCGCAAATTTCATATAATAAGAGGAAATTTGAGTAACATTGAAAATTCATGTTTCCACTGAGTTATCGTGAAACTTTGATCATTAATGAGAAATAAGGATGGGAAAAGGTCGTTAAATACCATCTATTGCATTGGTGTACTGTTTTCCAGAGTCAAGGTTCCATCTAGCCTCAGTGTTTTAAGACTAATTCCTTTGTCTTTTGTTTTGGAAAATTCTGATATCCCATGCCCATAGTGGTTAACTAACGAAAGAACGATGCCAGAAACTCTATCCTTGTTAAGGTTTCATTTTGTCTTTTGTTTTGGAAAATTCTGATATCCCATGCCCATAGTGGTTAACTAACGAAAGAACGATGCCAGAAACTCTATCCTTGTTAAGGTTTCATTTACAGGAACTGTCACTATATTAGAGTTTTCTTGAAATTTATGGAAACATTGATATACTTGCGCTATCATATTGAAATGTTTCTTTTCTTTTGATAGAGTCCCCCATTTTTCATTTACGGGAACTGTCACTATATTAGAGTTTTCTTGAAATTTATGGAAACATTGAAATTGTATTGAAATTTTATTTGTTCATTCCCTCAATATACATTAACCACCGACATCTGGATGAATTGAACATCGATCCGACCAGCACACCGACACGATATACAAGGAGTTGTGTGTTAAAACCTTTGGTTCGTTGATATGCTCCTATGCAGCAGTGCCTCGACACAGCACCGTCCTTTACACTCTGTTGTGTTAGCACCTGGGTGCTGAGAGATCACGTGGTTGTAGTGTTGGCACTAGACAGCTTAAGTTGTTGGTATAGCCCTTTGTTCATTATAGAGTTGAGCTATATAGGCTTGGGTGATAAGTTTATATAATTTGGTAAAAGTTGGAGAATCTAATTTTAATTATTTGTTAGGCGTTAAAATGGTCTATTTATGTCAATTTCAATATTTAGTTGAATTTCACTCTAGTCATTAGCCATTTATTTAGCTAATTCTGAGAAAATAAACTCTCACCTCTATCGTTTTCATTTTTAACTATTGTATCATAGCTAGGTTATTTAACTAGCTAGGTTATTTAAGTGATTCTAAGAAAATAAAGTCTCACCTCTATAGTTTTCATTTTTAACTATTGTATCATAGTTAGGTTGCATAATACTTTCTGAGAGCACATTAACGTGAGTGAAGTGAGAGCTACAGAGAGAACTGGTTAGCCTTCATAGAAATCTATAAGATAGCAGCAGAAGATGTGAGAGAACGTGGGAAGCCTCTAGCCAAGCAAGTGAAGGGCAAACGAATTGTTTGCGAGGAGATTTTTTTTTTTTTCCTAATTTCGTTAAGTCTGGTATAATCGGGGCCCTCTGCAATATTTTCCAGGAGCAGCATTCGACTCCAATTAAAGAAAAAGGGGGCTCCTACAGTCACCACGCGACAGTAAAAAAAAATATGTGATCAAGAGAGGTGTGACGAAGGTCCCATAGCCACCGTGTAGCGGGCGAGCACGAAGCTTGGGGAGCCAACAATCATTTATTTATTAATATTGTTTTGGAGCCCTCAACGCATTTAGCACGGAAGAGGTGTGCTGCTCATCAAGAATGTTAGAGAAAATAATGCGCAGCTGAAATTAAAACACAAATACAGCATATAAAAATCATACACAATTGACGTGGTTCACCCAACCAATCTGGGCTACGTCCACCAAACAGAGCCATCAACAATCTTATGAGATTACAATATAATTTATTTCCTCACACTCTCTACCTCATACAATATCTTGTACCAACATATTTTTATAGCTAAGCGAATAAAACTAACTCATAAATCCTCTCACAACAAATATAGGATTCATTAACTCTTTCCCAACAAAATAGAGCTAATATAGCAACAAATCCTATTGTTGTCACATACATGAGATTTTGCCCAATTTGTTAAATCCGAAAATCTCACCGTCATACACTGTTTCTTTATTATTTTTATTTTTTCTCCAAGCCAAGAGAAGCCAAATACCAATGTAGCTTCTCTAATAAAACTGGTTTCGTGAACATGTCTGCACAGTTCTCCTTTATATGCACCTTTTCAAAAGAGACTCCCTTTCAGTGATAACGTGTCTTACAAAATGGTACTTGATTCGTATATGATTTGATTTACTATGACAGGCCAGATTCTTAGCCAAATATATTGCACTTTTACTATCACAAAATAACTTGATGTTGTTTTGTAACCTACCAAACTCACCAACCAAACCTTTCAACCAAATCGCTTCTTTGCAAGCATGAGAAATAGCAACGTATTCTGCTTCAGTAGTGGATAAAGCAACAATGTTTGGTAGCTTTGACATCCAGCTAATAGCTCCACCTGCACGAGTAAAGACATACCCTCATGTTGATCTTCTCTTATCCAAATCACCTGCAAAATCAGAATCAACATATCCGCAAACAAATTCACTACTCTTATTATAAGTGATACAATAATCACTTGTGCCTCTCAAATACCGAAGCACCCATTTCACTGCTGACCAATGTTCATTAGTTGGATTTTCCATATACCTGCTAACAACCCCAACTCCATGTGAAATATCTGGTCGAGTACAAACCATCGGATACATCAAACAACCTACTACATTAGCATATGGAATTCGAGACATATATTCCTTTTCTTCATTTGTATTAGGACATAAACTAGAAGAAAGCTTAAAATGAGAAGCTAAAGGAACTGACACAGGCTTCACATTGTTCATACCAAACCTCAAGAGTATTTTCTCAATATACTTCTGTTGTGATAGCCACAAGTTACCATTGCTCCTATCTCTGAAAATCGCCATGCCCAAAATCTGTTTTGCTGCTCTGAGATCTTTCATATCAAATGTCCTTGCCATCTGAGCATTTAACATGTTGATCTCTTCTATGCTTTGGCTTGCTAAAAGCATATCGGCAACATACAACACTAAGATAATGAATATGACATTACTTAATTTCTTAAAGTAAACACAATGATCATATTTACTTCTTATATATTTTTGACTCAACATGAAAGAATCAAACTTCTTGTACCATTGCCGAGGCGACTGCTTCAGACCATACAATGATTTCTTGAGCCTACAGACAAATTTCTTGTTGCGATGCTGAACAAACCCTTCCGATTGTTCCATATAAATTTCTTCATCTAAATCTCCATGTAAAAATGTAGTGTTAACATTTAGTTGCTGCAATTCTAAATCAAGCAAAGCGACTAATGCTAACACAATTCTAATTGAAACAATTTTAACAACTGGTGAAAAAATCTCATGAAAGTCAATGCCTGCTTTCTGAGAAAAACCTTTTGCGACCGGCCTCCCTTTGTACCTGTCCTCTATATCATTCACACCCCTTTTCAATTTGAAAACCCATTTACAGCCCACAGTTTTCTTGTCTTTCATAAGTTCGACCAGATCCCATGTGCCATTCTTACTTAAGGCCATCATTTCATCCTTCATAGCTGCTTTCCACTTGTGACTTTTCGAACCTTGTACGGCTTCTTGATAGCATAAAGGTTCACGTCGTTAGCAGTAAATGCAACTGAAGTAACACAATCATCATACCTTTTAGGAGAGAATTTCATTCTTGTAGAGCTCCTTAAAGATGTTTCTGCTGCTTTCACAATTGGCTGCAGGAACTTCTTCATGATCAGCATCCAAGACATGTTCATGATCTACATCTGAACCTTGTTCATGATCTGAATCTGAAACATGTTCATGACTTGCATCTGAACTATGCTCATCTAGACTATCATTAGAAGTGGTTTCAAACTGAATGTGTTGAAAGTCAGATACTTCATCTTGTTTCAATTTATTATCTACATCTAACTATACAAGAGCAGATTCATTAAACTTTACATCTCTCTTGATGATGATTTTGTGGGTAGTAGGATCCCACAATCTATATCCCTTTGTTCCATCACCATACTGAACAAAGATATACCTTTGTAGAATTGAGGTTTCTGTGATCCATCATATTTGTAAGAAGAGCTTTGGCGTAAATCACATAAGAAAGATCTCTGTCGACGTGTTTCGAACCAACTAGTTTGGTTCATCGTCAAGACAAGTTGAAGACACCTATCTGGCTTAGCATGTTAAATAGACTGAGTAAACATACCAGTAAAATTATATATTTATAATATTATTTCAACCGATTATTATGATTAATTTTGACTAAGAAAGTATATTATTAAATAAATCATTTTTATTTATAGGATAACCTGTGGAATTATTATATTTTTTTGATGCTTATTACACCTAACTTATTTTATTTAATAAAGAATAGAATAATATTATTAAATCTTAATATTATAAAAAAGAAAAAATAAAAATAATACTATATTTATTAATATAATTTGGACCTGGACCCTAGAGTCCAAAATAGCCGTTAATTAGCCGTTTTATAGCCGTTGGAGTCTCTGCTCAGTCTATTTAACATGCTAAGCTAGATAGGTGTCTTCAACTTGTCCTAACGATGAACCGCACTAGTTGGTTTGAAACGCGTCGACAAAGATCTTTCTTATATGATTTACGCTGAAGCTCTTCTTACAAAAAAAGATATACCTTTTTGACTTTGGATCTAATTTAGTTCATTGATGTTTAGGCACTAGAGCATATGCATCACAACCAAACACTCTGAGTTTAGAATAATCACAAGGGTGACCTTTCCATACGTCTTGAGGAATCTTGCATCCTATCGCCATTGATGGTGATCGATTTATCACATAACAAGTTGTAGCCACTGCTTCTATCCACAATTCCTTCTGCAACCCGGCATTACTCAGCATACTCCTTGCTCTTTCTAAAAGAGTCCTATTCATGCGTTCAGCAACTCCATTTTGCTGAGGAGTATAAACAATGGTATTATTTCTCTCGATCCCAGCATCCTTGCAATAATTGTCAAACTCCTTGGAAGTAAACTCACCACCATTGTCAATTCTTAAACATTTTATTGTTCTACCAGTGATGTTTTCTACTAATGCTCCAAACTGTTTGAAAACTGTGAAAACATCAGACTTCCTTTTCAACATGTAGACCCACACTTTCCTAGAAAAATCATCAATAAACGATACAAAATATGACGAGCCACCATATGAGGTTGTAGCGGATGGTCCCCAAACATCTGAATGGATATAATCAAGGATTCCTTTACTAGTATGTTTGCCGGTTTTAAAATTTTTCTTACTTTGTTTCCCAAATAGACAATGTTTATAGAAATCTAACTTTCCAAACTTTAGATTAGGAAGTAACTTACGATCAGCCAAAATTTTTAATCCTCTTTCGCTCATATGGCCCAACCTTTGATGCCATAAGCAAATAGAACTACTGTCATGTTCAGACACCATAGACACATGATCTGACCCTGTTCTTCCTTCTAACTGAAATAGATTTCCTACCTTCTTAGCTTTCATTACTAGTAAAATACCTTTGTAATTTTCATTACTCCACCTTGAATTATGGTTTTATATCCATTTGTGTCAAGTGCTCCTAGTGAAATTAGATTTTTCCTTAATTCTAGTACATGTCTAACATCGGTTAAAATTTTGGTTGTCCCATCAAACATTTGCAGCTAAATACTTCCATTTCCCACAATATTACATGTGACATCATTACCCATGTACACGACTCCATCGTTAATTTATTTATATGTCTTAAACCATTCTCTATGAATGCACATGTAGTTTGATGCACGAGAATCTAACAGCCAATGTTGATCATGATTTGACAAATTAACTGATGACACTTCATCACTCATACCTGAACTAGATGCCAAACCTGTATCTGTCGTGTTTGCCTCTTTCTTTTCTATCGAATAATCTTCTTTAGAAGTTTGTTGTCGCTTCGAGCAGTCCTTCTTCAAATGCCCCAATTTGCCACAAAACCAACACTTTACCTTACTCTTCTTCCCTTTCGACTTTGAACGTGAGTCGCTCTGCCTACTGAAGCGTCTTTCTTTAGAACGACCACTGACCATCATTGCTTCTAATGTAAAGGTTTCTAAATTCGACCTTCTCCTTGCTTCTTCAAATAATAAAGATGCAACTACATCATCAAAGTCAAGGGTTTCTGATGAACTAAGACTTATAGAAGTAACAATATGATCCCATGACTCGGGCAATGATGACAATAAAGTAATAGCTTTATCTGCTCATTCAAATTTTACTTCTATACTTTCTAATTGCACCAGGAGAGTATTAAAAGCATTCAAATGATTAGTAATCGATGTACCTTCCTTCATTCGCAAACTATACAATTGTCACTTTAGGAGAATCCTATTGGTTAAGGATTTTGTCATGTACAGCTTCTCAAGATTCGTCCACAAACCAGCAACTGTTTTCTCTGACACGATATTAAACAAAGCATCATCCGCCAAACACAGTCGAATAGCACTCATTTCTCTTTCATCCATATCATCCCGCTCATCATCTGTTATGTTGTAAGGCTGTTTGAATTTGCCCATCAACGCCTTTTCCACGCCTTGTCGCACAAGCAGATCGTACATCTTCACCTTCTAGATCTCGAAGTTGTTCTTGCCATTGAACTTCTCGATCTCAAAACGAGCACTCTGAGTTTTTTCCATATTGTATCAACCAAAAAACCAATCTCTAATTCCAACTTGTTAATCAATTAAATTAATATCTAACAACAAATGCCTTCACCTTCTACTATATTGCCTTTATCTTATTAAAAAATCTCTTTGTTGTACAAAACTGCGGATTACAAATAAAAAACCAAAATAAAAATGCAGTTTTACCAACAGGATCCTTGGTTGGCGCACTGAAAGGGACTTGGCGCTACTTGAACAGCAGACAATCCGCTCCAGAGGCAAAGTCGGTCAAAGTACCAAAATTGACGCGACTATTCCCGTCGGATCCGCGCCAATCGGGATATTGGTGCTCTGGCGCGATTAATAAGCTCAGATCCGCACGAATTGGCGCACCTGATCAGCAATTAACAGCGCCAATTTGTCCATTGTATATTATTGGTGCCACTATTTCGCCCGAAACCACACCAATTGCCAAATCTCAGAAAAACTCCACCTGCAACAGCTCTGTCGCATGCACGCACTCGCTCCTCAACATGCTCTGATACCAATTGTTAGAGAAAACAGTGCAGAGCGGAAATTAAAAGACAAATACAACATATAAAAATCATACACAATTGACACAGTGATTTAATGTGGTTCACCCAACCAATCTAGTTTACATCCACCAAACAGAGGCATCGGCAATCTTATTATTAATCAGGAGATTACAATATAATTTACTTCCTCACACACTCTCTACCTCATACAATATCCGGTACGGACATATTTTTATAGCTAAATGAATAAAACTGACTCATAAATCCTCTCACAACAAATATAGAATGCATTAACTCTTTCCCAACAAAATAAAGCTAATATAGCAACAACTCCTATTGTTGTTACATACATGAGATTTTACCCAATCTGTTAAAACCGAAAATCTCAACAGAGAAGTTATAAATCTTCACAACGCCGGATTGCAACACTGGCCATCAGCATCGAAGAATGCGCTGACGTAGTCATACACAAAACGCAAGGAGCACTAGTCCAAAATCAGTGGAGTACGAAGCATGTAGCCGATTCGGGCCATATTTTGTTTGAAAATTCAAAATCCTTTTCAAAAGTCATTCATATGGCTTCGAAAGTTCGATCTATTAAGATTGGAACCATGTTTTGTTTCAAAATTAAAATCATTTTCAAAAGTCACAGTTCGATCTATAAAACAAAAAAGTTCCACGATAAAATCGAAGGCCGGCCTTTTCTAAAAGGTTCATTTTTTAATTAAAGAGGTTCATAAGTTTTATTTCAAAGCTATTATTGACTTTGAATTGAAGCTTTCTTTTAAATATTTCATGAAAGGTGTCGTTTTAAAATATCTCTTTTAAGTGAGGTTATTTACAAAAGGTATTTTAGAGGGCAAGTGGGTTTTTTCTTTTGAGGATAAACGATTTTTCTAAAAAAGAGGGTTTATTGAGAATAAGGGGTATGGTTCAAATAAAAAGGGGCGTGTGAAGGTATTTATAAAAATATTATTTTTGTAGAGAATTTATAGATTCATTTTTGAAGTTGAGCATCACACACGTTAATATAGAGGTATTTTTATTACAAAAAGTTGTTATGTCTGCTCTTCAATTTGCTTGTTAGTTACATTAAACAATCAATGAGAAAATCCAAGAGGCTAACAAGGTCAAAGTGATGATAGGAGATGTTTGATATCTTTTTAGATTTGGAAGTGAAGAGATAAAAGGATGCCTTCACATTGAAATGCGTAAAAGAATCCGTGGGTGATAGCATGCTTCCCCTAATTTTAGATGCCAAGAGAGCGAAGGAGGCCTCAGATACCCTTGAGGTGTAATGGGGGGCATTGAAGTTAAAGATGAAGATGGGTCTATAACAACAAATATATAACAAGATGAAAAATTTGTTGAATCCCACTATGTTTAGCCACAAGTGGATGATGTCTGTGAAAATTTGTAGAAGAAGAAGAGTAGGAGCACATAGATGCTCATGAACCCCACTATGCACATTCATAAGTGGACAGAAATTTGGTGATTCCATCAATATAGTTTTCTAATAAAAACTTGGTGATTTCAGCAATAGAACTTGTTGATGACAATTTGGTGAATCTGGCAACATAGCTTGATGACGATAGTGAAGCTACCATTGGAGTAGAAAATGTTATGCTGAATCCAATAATTCAATTTGTTGATGTTAATTTTGATGAAGAATTGTTACTTAATGATGAATGGTTGTAGATTATGTAACAAAAACAACATATTGACATGATGTTATTTGGTGAGATAATCCCACTTGAATATGAAAGCCAAGTGGAAGACAACCTAGAAGAGATAGAGACAGGGATAGAGATAGAGGCGAAAGAAAAGAGAAAACAAAGACAAAGGTGAAAGCAAATATGGACGTTGAACATGAGAAAATTGTCATTACAAAGGAGAAGGAACATAACCAACATGGTTTTGCAAATATTTTTTATTCTAACATTTATTTCGAGTGTGCAGGTATGCGTAACTATTATGAAGAAGATTTAAAGTTCCTTGAAACATGTCTTACAACATAATGCCTTGATAGAGTATGCATAGAAGTTTCAAAAATTAATATTGAATACAACATGCATGATGAACACAAAAATGAAAATTCTAGGTAATGGAGTCCCAAAGAGATGAAATTGTATTATGGTCTTATGTTGCAGCAGATTGATGATGAAAATAACACTACAAGAGATGACATGTGGTAGCCGTCCACATACAAGCCTACTTTTATACAAGTAGAGGACATACATTGATAGCTTAGAACAATAGAATCATTGCACCAACAAATGAAGAATCTAAAAGTTGAAGCCTACAACAACAAGAAAAAGCTGAAACAATTTAGAGGCTCTAAGATCTAGAAGAAGAGAAGAAGTAATGTAGGAGCATCCGACACTCTTCATTAAAGAAGGAATCCGAAGTGGAGAAGGAGGATGACGTGGACCATTGGAGCAAACCAGGGAAATTTTGTTTAAAACAGAGCTTAAATAATGGAATGGATAAAGTCTCTCGAAGACTTAATTAAATGTAATCTGCCATATGTATGCATTTAGTTGACAGATTTTAGGAAAGGATGTGATCGGATCCTTCACATTTATCTGATCCAGTATTTCCTTATATATATATGATGAACCTGTGTTCTCAAGGGAGATGAGACAGTAATAGATAGAGAGTGGTAAGATGAGTAAGTGAAATGTAGTCGAAGGAGAACCTGTTACTAAGGCTAAAATGCCTTAGATCTGTAACTATGTCATGTATAATATAAAGTGTGTTTATGTAATAATTCCTTTTGAGTTATCTGTATATATATGCCTTAATGGCTTGAAGTCTAGTGTTAGTAGGTTATTGATCGACCATTGATCACTTAAAGGATCAATAGTGATCCAATAATAAACCCAAGGTGTCGTGTTTAAACCAGAGTATGGCAGAGACCGTGTTAGGTGCATAGATCCATCAAATAGCATAAAATCAATGGCATAGGTAGAAAGGAACGAGAACCGTCTGATGGGATAGATCGATGGTCATCGGATGATAGAGATGTGAGGGAATTAATTCACAAAGAAGTGGTTTCGCAACAGTTGAAGTGGTATTTCGGGCAAGCTTTGAGTGGTAAGTGGTATTGAAGGGCGAGCACTTGATTCCACTTAGTGGAGGACACGTAGCAGCGAGGAGGAGAGAGGAAATCACTTTTCGGGCGGTTAATCCTTGTGTTTATTGTCTATGTGAAATCCTTGTGAACCGTTAGATCTTTCGCGAGTTAATCGATGGCGGAGGATCAACGATTAGTTTTATTGACCCGGTGTAACGTCAACTGTTGGATCGGAGGATACAATGGATGGTTAAGATCTAATTGCATATTGCAGAGTTGAAGGGCTAGCGGATGATGTAATGGAATGCCAATATGCAATTAAGCGATGTGCCAAGAGCCGTTGGATCAATGAATGAAACGGACGGCGAAGATCAGCTTGATCGGCAATTGGAGAAATGAAAGCGTGGCAGAAAGGCGATGGGCCGAGAATGGACCCAACGATAATTATAGTCACAGTTGTACACTTTTTGAAGTCCAACCTTATGGTTGGGCTGCGGGTTTTCCAATTTTTTCCTTTGTATTGCATTAAAGTGATGTGGTCTTGGGTTTTTAAAGAAAAATCCGAATAGATGTATGGTCCTGGCTTTAAGGCCAAAGCACTGTTTGAATGCTTCTAATAGGTTTGTGGGCCATAACCCACACGTCTCAGGATCAAAATTTATAAAGAAAGGAAAAATTGGTTTACCCCCAAAATCTCCTTCCATAAAGTGGTATCAGAGCAAGGAAAGGTTAAGGGAGATTTTTCTTATGAGAAGGAAGAAGAGTGCAAGCAAAAGGAGAAGAAGTACAGTTGTGTTGAAGACTAGAGAGTTATGGTCTTTACTGTCGTGTAGCGAATGATAGCGGAAGGTGAGAAGACTTGCAGCAACCTAGAGTAAGGAGTGCTCAAGTGGTTCCAAAGAAGAGAGAAACAGAAGAATGCCAAAGACTAAGCTCAACAAAAATATTGGTGAGGTATCGTGTAGCAGAGGAAGATTGTTACTGCAGAGGTTTGGTTGTAGCTCACAGAAGATCATAAAGGCAGTTCCACTAAGAAGTCGGTAGAATTGATAAGGACAAGGAGAAGCATATGACTAAGAGGTCATAAATTTTTCTGCCTCAGTAGTTTGATGAAGGAGCATCTGGCACTCTTCATTAAAGAAGGAATCTAAAGCGGAGAAGGAGGATGACATGGACCATTGGAGCAAACCAAGGAAATTCTATTTAAAATAGAGCTTAAATGATGGAATGGCTAAAGTCTCTCGAGGACTTAATTAAATGTAATATTCCATGTGTATGCATTTAGTTGAGATATTTGAGGAAAGGATGTGATCAGATAATCCAAAATGATCCAATCCAATGTTTCCTTATATATATCTATATATATATATATATATGATGAACCTGCGTGTTCAAGGGAGACAGGACAGTAATAGATAGAGAGTGGTAACCCGAGTGAGCAAAATGTAGTCAAAGGAGAACCTATTACTAAGGCTGAAATGCCTTAGATCTGTAATTATGTCGTGTATAATATAAAGTTTGTTTGTCTAATAATTTCTTTTGAGTTATCTGTATATATATATATGCATTAATGGCTTGAAGTCTAGTGTTAGTATATTGTTGATCGACCATCGATCACTTAAAGGATCAATGGAAATCCAATAATAAATGCAAGATGTGATGTTTAAACTGGAGTATGGTAGAAACCATGTTAAGTGTATAGATCCATCAAATAACAGAAGATCAAAAACATAGGCAAAAAGGAACGAGAACCGTCCGATGGGATAGATCAATGGTCATCGCATGACAGAGATGTGAGGGTGTTAATTTGCGAAGAAGTGGTTTCGCAACAGTGGAAGTGGTATTTCGGGTGAGATCTTAGTGGTAAGTGGTATTGAAGGGCAAGTATCTGATTCCACTTAGTGGAGGACACGTAGCAGCGAGGAGGAGAGAGGAATATGCTTTCTGGGTGGTTAATCCTCGTGCTCATTGTCTACCCGATATCCTTGTGAACCATTAGATCTATCGTGAGTTAATTGACAACGGAGTATCAATGATTAGCTTTGTTGATCAAGTGTAACGTTAACCTTTGGATCAGAGGATACAATGGACACTCAAGATCTAATCGCATATCACAGAGTTGAAGGGCTAGCAGACAGTGTAATGGAATGCCGATATGTGATTAAATGATCCATGATAGTCGTTGGATCGACGAATGAAATGGACAGCGGAGATCGGTTTGATCGGTGACTGGAGAAAGGAAATTGCAGCGGAAAGATGATGGGCTGAGAATGAACCAGACGATAATTATAGTCGTGGGTGTATACTTTTTGAAGTCCATCCCTATGGTTGGGTTGTGAGTTTTCCCATGTTTTCCTTTGTATTGTGTTAAAGTGATATGGTCTGAATAGGTGTATGGTCCTGGATTTGATGCCAAAGCACTATTTGAACGCTTCTGATAGGTTTGTGGGCCATAACCCATAGGTCTTAGGATCAAAATTTATAAAGAAAGGGGAAATTGGTTTACCCCCAAAATCTCCTTTCATCAAGAAGAAAAGAAAATCTAGTTGAGTTCAATTTTTTAAATTCTAAGGCTAGCTAAGAGATAGAGCAACAAACATATTAAATAAATTTTTTATGTGGTTATAATTATTGAGAGGTATTGGATAATATAATTCCAACCACTTTCTAGGTGTCAAAACCATCCATCCACGTGTCCTAGCTTAGTCATAGTTAGTCTAGTTTAGTCAAGTTTCACTCAAATCATTTATTAATGATGTTTCCAATGTAATCGTATTTAACTGATTTGTAATACTAAGAAACGCAACTCTCGGATCCACAATTTTTATTTTCTGTTAACAAATTAACAACAATTTAGAACTCGTTGCAATTGGAAGTTTTAAAGCAAGGAACTTTGACAAGAAGTAGGATAATTTCAGGCCAAAAGAATCATAGTGAAAGTTGAGTGTAGATGTGCCTTGCACATTCTAACCATAGTAAATAGATACCTTACTTCAAACATGTTTATAATCAACCATTCATAGTCATTTATTACTATTCACTATTAAAAATGAGGAAACTTATAATTAATTTGACAAGCTCCAAGGTAATATAAAACTCTCTAATTATTAATAGAAATAATGTATTGTAGTCTATAAGATAATTAATGACTTGATTTATTAAAGAGAAGGAATTAATAAATTTTTGCATGATGGCATGAGAAAATGAAATTGGGTATGATGGTAAATTGAGAATAACATAGTTTTGGGAAGGCGAACATACATAGTAAGCACAATTGAGGAATTGTTCACATTTGATATGGACCTGATTTCAACATTAGCACAATATCTCAAGGACATGGTAGTGATCTAGACCAAAAGAGATAAATGATATTAGCAATAAATTTGGTAGGAACTTAAGTATTCTCCATAAGAAAATGAAGAGAAACAATTAGAATAGAAATAACAATTTTTGACACATTTCTAATGCAATACTACAATCCAACTGTAAAGAGATAATCAAAATATGCACTATGTTTTAAAGGTGACATACAATAACTACAACAACATAGAGAAATGAATATTACAAACCACAATTATTTGCTCCATTTCTTTTTTTTCAAAAATATATAATTTTCTTATAATTTTCATAATTTAATTCTTAAGAAAACAGACTACTTCTCTACTATCATGGAGAATATGAATGTCCTGAAGTGAGAAACTATATTACATGTGAAAATAATAATTGTAAGGAAAAATAAGAATAAGAGAAAGTACAATATATTGAAACTCATAAGTATGTCACCTTTATGTATCAAGTTTGAAATGCATGATAAATAATGCAAAATTTGTAGTAATGAAAGTGAGTACATCCGTATATGGCATAATGAAGTATTAAGTAGAAGTAAAGAACCAACTGCAAGCATACAAAAGGAAAAGGAAAAGAAATATAGAGTGGTATCCTCCATCGGAAAGGTGGTGAGTAGATGGGAAAGATGACTGATATTCATAATGCAATCTAAAACTACAATGAATCCCAATCCTAATAAGGAAATCAGTATGGGAAATATCTTTGTTTGCAGTAGTAAAAACCACAAATGGAGGAGGTTTATGCACATACATGGATTTGAACCTGTTAGGGTCCTATATTAATATGATTCATAATTTAGAATTCGTTGTGGTTAGTCTTGTAATATTGTACATACCTTTTCTTTTCTGCAAATGTTTTCCATATTAAAAATCAAAAAATATAAAGAGGGTATGTCCTAAAAGAAATATCAAAGGACAAAAAGAATAACAAAAGATTAAAAAAATGTGAAAATATATGAACCCCAAAAAAAAACAGATCATGAAAGTGTGCAAGTCTAAGTGCCACTACTTTTTACTTTACTATACAAAATAGTGGTTGTTTGCATCTTGTCATAAATGCCACAACCCATGATAGTCAAACTGTTTATCTTGACTACTTCATGCTTTAAATTTCATGTTTATAGTTAGAGAATAAAAGATCTTTCCAAACTATTTAATCTTGGCAGATCAGTAGTTAGGTAGAGAAATAAAGTGTGCTCATATGCTTAATCTGAGCCATTGGAAGATCTAGGGTTAGAATTATATAGTTTACTTTTGAAAAGAAAAAGGAAAGAAAGGTGTCTACTAGCTTAAATGCACACAATAAAGTGAAAAAACATGTTTGGGTAAGTAAAGGGTAAGTAGAAGAAAGGTTGTAGAAGTACAAAGTTAATTAAAGCACAACCACATTTATTATGATTAATCATATGTTTCAGTGTGTAGGAGTAGTTATGAAAGTGAAAGGATGTTCACAAGTTGATTTGGCTAACTTCCCCTCATTACATTTCACTCCCCACTACATACTTACTAATTTCCCCATTATCCCATCATTTCCTAAGAAAATACCCTTTTTCACTTCATTTCACCCTTTCCCCTTGGTTTCACACATTTCCATAACAAATTACCTTCTAAAGGTCATTTCCCAACCCAAAACCCCTTTTCCTAGTCTGAAACCCTTTCCCCTTTGAAGAAACCACTTTCCCCTTATTAATTTCCCTATTTTGCCTAAAAACCCACTAAAAACCCTTATCCTAAATTTAAATTCCCTCCCTGCATTACTTTTTCAACTCCCACATTACTATATAACCCATTCATTATACGCATAACCCCGTTGATTCATTAATTAATTAAAATTTAGTGTAATTAACTCCCTCGTGCCCCACAAATCTCTGCCCTAGCTCCTCCCGCACAACTTCACCGCACGAGAGCCATTATATCTGTCACCCCCAAATCTAACGGCATTCATCCCCATCGCATTCATTCACCTATCAACCTTTACCCACTTGAGAGCATGTGAGATTCATGGTTTTACTCGGGCCCGTTTTGGCTGTGTGGCATCTCCTCGTTAACTTGCGTGGTCTCAAGAAAATACCACCCCACTCCCAAAAGTAGTGTGATGAGCAATGAAACTACCTCCCCACATAAGCCCAAAGCCATCACTATTCATTATGACATTCCCTGCCAGTTTCTAACCATTACTGGTTAAAAGGCGAAAGATGGCAATTTTCACCATTTTTCGCTCATTTTCTTTGTGAAAGCCTCCTAAGCTTTCCTATGCCACCTTGAGCCTCTGCAATGAGATTTGACTGTTGATTGCCTCGTGAACACCATCCATAAGCCCAATTCAGTGCTCCAATGCACAAATGAAGCCACAGTACGCTCTGTAGCCACCATTCACACCAGTTTGTAGCTTATACCACCATTTCCTCGTATTTTAACAAAAAACTAGAATGACCATCTCAGTTTAAAAACGTACAGTGAATTGAAGAAATAATTAATTTAATTTAATTAATTTCCCCTAAATTGAGAATGTTCCCCCCTAAAATACCCAAATCCCTATCCTACAAAGTACAAATATCCTATCTTTGTATAGATCTATTCAAAGCTTCACTTATACAATCTACACAAGCCTAATACCCACATTTTATCCTCAAGATGGTTGTTGAGACCTCTCTAGATGTCAAACCAGTCTCAACCCATCGCTTGGAGATTGACCATTTGGCCCTAGTAGAAAGGGATTTCCAAATAAAGGACACTACAACTCCTGCCCACCTTTTAAAGCTCCACTATTATAGTAAGGACAAATTGTAAAACCAGGATGATGACATCAACCTTTGGGAATCCAATTTTCTGAAGTACACATTCTTAAAAGTTCACCCTTTCCCAGCTATTGTACATTATTTTCATGCATGTTATGTCCCTAGCCAAAGGGTTATTGTTGCCCTAAACCATGAGTTATTATTTACCATTGCACCTGAGTCAATTAACCATATGCTTCAAATACAATCTAGCCCCAATCTGACCCCTCTATCCATTGGACACATGTTGGAATTATACATCACATTAGACCAAGTGAAAATTAATCAAATCTTCCATAATTTTATCATTAAAGACTGCCATACTCCTACAGATACCCCACCCTATGATTCCACCTTTTTCTCAGAGACTTCCAGGCACATAATCACCATGCTCTCATGAATCCTTGGATATACCACAAATGAACATGTGGATGAGGTCATCTTGCTCTTCTTGTCCATTTTTACTTCAGGTAAGCCTCCTGCTATCATATTTGACTATGATTTATTCATTGTAGATAGAATGTGTGAACAATTCACTAGACTACCGACTGAAAGAGTTTTCAGATACTTTTCAGTGTTGTTTCATATGTTCTTGTATTAAGAGACAGATAAGTTCCCTTTGAGCATCCAAACGCTGGATACCAAGGGAAAGGAGAGATCAATCATCTATTGGACACCCTTAGTCCACAAGTTTTCCACAGTATTGACCTATAAAAACTTCGTAGACTCCTTTGTATACCTTGTCATGAACATGCTGACTTCTAAGACTCAGTCTAGAATTAGCCAAGAGATCAAGAGAGTGCTACAATTGGCAAAGAACAACAAGGTGGGAGACTGGCACCTCTACCAAAACCACACTAAGATCAGAATCTATGGCTACCAATTAGCCCCTTATAAGTTTCCCAAATACCTCCATATGAGGATATTTTCTCTCGAATACTTCAGATAAGTCATGAACTCTAATGAGGTCCACTTCCTAGATTATAGGAAGAAAACCCAGTTCAAAGTGAAAAACCAATTGGGCCCATTCATTTGCAACAATAGAGAGGTTGGACTAGAGGCTGACAATTGACTACAAAAGATGAAGTTCAGAAACAACTTCATATAGCAGTATGGCGCTGAGGGGCTTATAAATAAACTTAGACTTAGGGTCAAGTTGGGAGCATACATCCACCACCCAAAACCTATTAAATAGTTTTCTAACTAGGATGAGTGAGTGGATAACACCTTGATTGATATGGAGAACATTGTTGTCGATGCAGAGAACACATTCATTGACCTTGAAAGAAAATTTGACCACAGCTCTTTCCTGTAGGTTCCAGAACAAGGGGAGCCAATGAAAAGTCCTCATATCTTTCAAACCCTAGCCAATGAAGAGAAGAATCCTAAGAGAACAAGGAGGAAGCATCTAGCTCTGCCAAGGAGACGACTGACGAGATATTGGAGCCAAGCAAGAGGCCCAAGTGGAACCCTCTCTTTATATAGGAGGGGAACATTGCTTCAGAGGAAATAACTTACACTGAGGGAATGGGACAAAGAAGTGAAAAAATAGCTACATCAGGTGAAACACAACAACCATCAACCTCCAACGCAGATGATAGAGAGACAACAGAGTATGGAGGTTTCTTCCTTTGTCAGGCCATCTAACAAGGAAAAGGATATCAAAGATAGATTCAAAGAGATAAAGACAAGGAATGACAAATTGAAGGCAAAGACATGTGCCCAATACCTCAAGCTTACACCACCAAACCAGACTACACTGATGCCATCCATTGTCATCAAAGAAGGGAAAATGCAGGTGTCATTCTTGGAGCCCACTGTACAGCAACCAAAGACCTTAACAGATTACAAGAAGATAAATTTTGAGGTGTTGGCCAATGATGTTCATCCCATTAATCAGATAAAATTCCACAAGCAAGCTAGAGAAATTCTTTACTCCTCCCTCACAGGAAAGGCCATGGAAGCCTACAAGCTTTAGGAGTCATTGGGCAATGTGAAAACACATTACAAATTGGAGAAGGCCTCCTCATAGGCCAAAGACACCAAGATAAAATCCTTGGAGGACTTGATCATTGAACTGGGCCATGACCCAAGTGATGCTAATGCCACAGAGAAATTAGTCAAGAAAAAGAATGAGGACATAGAAGCCCTCAAGAAACAACTGAAGACGCCTCATTTACAAAACCCATAGATAGAGGAGGTATTAAAAAGTCAAAGAACTCATGAAGAGATGATGGACCTAATGCTACAACTAAGTGATCATTTGAAGGATATGGAAAAATAATTAGATAACTTGATTCAGCTCCAACAAGTTAGTCCTGATGATGCTCCTACAACTGTCATTCCAACATTTACTACTATTGTACCTTCTACATTGGCAACATCCTTAGCTCCCATTTCTCCAATTGTCATTGCATTACTGGCAACTTCATCAGCAATAGGTGATGAAGAAAACAGCTTGGTCAAAGCAATGGAAGAGATGTCTATTCAGACCACTGAGATGAATAGACTTAAAGAGAAAGTCACCAACCTAGAGACAAATTAAAAATTTTCCCAAATCATGCATAGAAAAGAACAATAGAAGGCCACAAGGATGACTGAAAGAATTAAAAACCTAGAGAAAGAGCTGACACTGAATGAGCCTCTAGGTCAGGCTAAGGAACAACTGTTGGCCAATATTATTGACTTTGTCAATGATATTTGGCCATCCATCTAGGTCATTTTGGAATAGATTGATTTGATAAAGCAGGCTATAGAAGCCATTGAAAAAGATAAAGAAGAACTTATAGATATGCCAGAGGAAGCAGTAAGGATCATTCACTTCCTCAACTCTAAGGACAAGTATGAGTTGCAAAAACTAGAGATACTTGACAGGACATGTACAATTTTGTAAGTTAGAAGAGTCCTTAGTAAGAGGAATTTGATGTTGAACTCTGAGGATAAGTGTGAAACCATGCAACTGGCCATTGATAGGTTCATGGTTCAGTTTGAACTTTTGAGGCAAAAGGGATTACCAAATACCTTAGTTATAAATGATAAGCTAATGACACAGGAAGATTACAATAAGAAGATCAGAGAATTGGCCAGAGATCAGGTAAACACTTGATCCATGAATGGTATACCAATAGGCAAACTATTATACCAAACTTTTGAAAAACATGTTTTACCTCCAGTATGAGGTAAAACACCTTTTTGTCAACAAGCCAACTTTTTCCAAGTATACAGAGGTAGATGAGATATACCGAAAAATGCTCAATATCCAATTACCAGATGCTGAGACATGGGAAAAACTCAATGATTTACTGTAGGAAATACACAATAAAAATACAAATGTATAGTAAAATGTAAAAGACAATAGTAAAAGGGTATTGTAGGTCAGTAAGGTAAAAGTGTATCAGATTTAAGTGCATCAAATGAAAGGTCATAAGTAAAAATGACATACAACATGAAGACCAAACATCCAAGTAGATTAAAGGGAAAAATATCAAAGAATAAAAGACAGCACAATCCAAATAAAAGGGACAACAAACAGTAGTTCAATATCTCTCTCTATCTTCTTGCATGAAGATATTTCCTTTCCTAGATTAGTTCTCAATGCGGTTTGAGATATTTTGAAAATTCTTTTTGTATAAATACTTCATAATTAGAAGTATTGGGTGTGGATTACTATAGATTTTTATATTTATTTTGATCTTAAACTTAAGGGTGATTGTACCATTTTTCAAGTCAAAATACTAGAGAATGTAAAAGAAATATTGCACTAGAGGATTCATGAGATGAGTTGTTGCAGTGAAGTATCTTCTTTGTTTCATTTTTTTACCTTATTGTGTGTTTGATAAACTTAATTATTTTCTAAATTTGAATGAATTAACTCGAAATGTCACTCAGAATTTGTTTAAGTACACTCTATCTTGCACATTTAGTCATTTTTACGTTTTCCTCTGATACTCGAATTTGAGAACCCTTAATAGCTCTCCCATCCCAGTTGACCTCTTTCATTCTCTTCATTATCCATCCTAGGGAACCCTTAATTTCTCCCTTGATCCGATTGGAAACCATTTCACCTTCTAGCCTTTTAGATATGTAGTAACTCCTCTATCTTTCCCTCTAGACATTGTTTTTAGAACTTATTCCAGTCTTGTTTGTCTGACATTTGACCCCATAGCCCAATGGTAAAAGTCAATCGTTTTCATCTAAATAAGTGATCGCACCACCCAAATTCAAACCAAAACCCAAGCACAATCATAACTAGCCTAAAATAAATTAACTAAAACAAAGTTAAATAAAAAAGAGAGAGCCCTCTCCGAGATTAGGAACGTTGGGTCCTAATCTCCAAAAGTGGTTTGTGGTTACCTCTATCATTTTTTTTCTTACAACTTGGAAGAAATTTTGGAGTGATAATATTATTTGGAACTCCACTAGGGACTTCAATCCTCAGCCTCATAAAGCCTTAAGGAAACCTTAAATTTAATCTTGAGCCCCTTAAGGTCATTTTCCTGAGTTGTTCCTAAAAAATTTCATAAAAAATAGTTAAAGTATTTAGAATTCTGGCTCCTAAAAAGACTCACTATACCAAGGCCAATCTAGATCCAAACCCTGTTACTATAGTTGATGACCAAGATAGAATTCTAATAAAACCAAAAAGAGAAGAAGCTAAGGAAAGCAGTAGCCAGTTATTCAAAGAAGATTCACTCCCCGAGGAGTTGTCAACTTTAGAGGATATCCCTTTTGATTTTTCATTTGGCCTCTCATTATTTAGAACTAAATTTGAGAATGTCATCCATGAAACAATGTTAGTCCCCGAGCTTACTAAACTCATTGAATAAAAAAGGCCTATCCATTCAGATTTAGATAATTTTTTCTTGGACTCTTTTGACAAGTTAGAAGCTCTGACCTCTACATTGATAAGCAATATAGATAGTGCTTACCTTCAACAATCCATTGAAATAGTTGCCCTTACTATTGTTGCCTCTAAAATTTCTGCACAGTCTTCACTCACTATAAATACACCTTCTTTTACTACAACCTCACTAATAGTATCCACCAAAATCGAATCCCCTAAACCAGTTATTCATCAAGCGTCCTCACCATCATCTAGTTCAACTCCATCCAATTCAAGCCCTTCCTCAACTACCATCACTCTACCCCCTAGTCAAGCCAGAATCCAAGCAATGGTAGATCGATATGCACCTCTGGTTTTACCTACACAACTCCATGCTATGTCCCAAGATTATTAGAACAAAATATTTTTGTTTGATTCTAATTGTTAGTACACTGCCCAGCAACATGTAAACAAGATGACTGACTACTTTGAGTGGCATGAAATAGATGAATCAGATGTCCAAATGAGGTTGTTTGCCCAAACGTTAACTGGGGATGTTAAGAAATGGTTGAAAGCTTTACCTTCCCATGATATTGTAGACTTAGCTAATTTTCATAGATTATTCATTGATAGATGGGAGAGAAAGAAAAACCCTCTACAAATACTTTTTGAATATGACAACATTATAAGCACTCCTAATGAGTCAGTCCAGGATTATTGTACTAGGTTCAATAATATCTACAATGCAATCCCAACTAATATTAAGCCTCTACCTGACCTAGTGTTAATTAAATTCCCTACTGGTTTTGACACTAACATGTCATACTAGTTAAGGGAAAGAAACCTTGAAACATTGGAACAAATGAAAAGCAATGTTGTTAGTGTAGAGGCCAATCTATTAGCCAAGAAAGTCAGAATGAGAAATGAAAAGAGAGCTATAATTAAAGAGGAAACTTCCACTTCTGATGGAAAGATAGATAGTTTAGCCAAGAGTGTACAAAGAATAATGGATAGATAAGAAGGCATGGAAAGGAAAACTCAATGGGAGAATCAACAACCACCCCCAATAAGAAAGCCCAAGCTTAGGAAGAACCCTAACATTAGAAAGAATGCTATACCAGATCAGTGGATTAGGTCCCCCTTCTAGGATAACTATGTTGAGGGTCCATAGGACCAAGAAGGAGAGAATGATACCCAGATAAACTTACTAGAAACCAAAGACGAAGATGTTGTTTTTCTTACTCAAGAAGAACATGAGTTATACATTCTGCAACAGTTGCAGTTAGAATCTAGTGAATCCTTTGACTTTAAGCAAGGATATCAGTCAGCTATATATGAGGTACACAAAAAAATTAGCTTAAGAAGCAAAAAGAACAATGAAGCTCCCATTAAGAGATTAATCCAAACCTAGAATAAGAAAATAAGAGAAGATCTTGTCACTAAAGTCTTACAATTCCTCCCTAGGGGAACACCAAAGACTTCTACCCAAAAAATTGTAGATATAACCTCCATTGAAACTCAAATTGAAAAAATCACTGAAAACAATCCAAATAAGAGATATCAAGGAAAAATAGCTGAAACACAGACTGAAATGCCTAGTACTGAGAAATAAGATAAAAACACACAGACTAAATTTGTTGAGGAAGGTCTCATCCAAACAAACAAAACTCATCTCCCTTTCAACATCAAAACCGAAATAGAAAAACTAAAGATATCAGATCCTTTGACCGAACTAGAAAAGAATGAATCCTATAGATCACGCATAACTGACACTATAAATATAGGAGAGGGAGAAGATGCTGTCAATTTGAATGATGATCAACCTGAAATATTATTTGGCCCTAAGGTGAATGGTACTCATCAGCAAGGGGAGAATTCCTCCTTTCTACATTAGACTAAACATTCATGTCAAAATATTGCATAATGTTATGTTAGACTGAGGGGCATCCCATAATTTGATGCGAAAATAAATCATGGAAAGACTAAACTTAGACATCACCAGACCATATAAGGACTTGTTTTCCTTTGACTGAAGCAAAGTTAAATTCCTTGGTTTGATCAAGGATTTCTGTGTAGCTCTAGTCCAATGCCCAACGAAAAGTATTGTAATGGACATAGTAGTTGCAGACATCCCACCCAAATATGGAATGTTGTTATCTCGCTCATGGGGAGAAAAATTGCAAGGATCGTTGCAGTTAGATATGTCTTATGCAACCATATTTTCTTTTGACCAACAAAGGAAATTATATAAAGAAACCTTGATGAGATACATGGTGAGTAGTGCTGAAAAACCACAAAACTTTCCCATATACTCCATGCATTCTCATATGGACTCTTTCATATTGTACAATTTAGAACATGACAATAATCAAATCGTAGCTAAAGAACTGAAATATAAAACAACTGATAGTGAGAACATTTTTCATGAGTCCCTATGGCATCTATATTTTGATGGATCTGTGAATAGACTAGGGGTTGGTGCAGATGCGTGGATCCATAATATGGAGAATAACCATTCTGAGGGACATGCATTTATATTAAACTTCAAGTGTACCAATAACATGGATGAATATGAAGCCCTGATCTTAGGGTTACAACTGGTTAGAAAACTTGGAGCCAAAAGAGTTTCTATACTTGGATACTCATAACTGATTATCAAACAAATTAATGGTGAATGCTCTGTAAACAATCCTAGACTTAGTCAATATAGGGAGACTGCCCTAGGTTTGACTAAAGACCTCTTGGAAACAAACTTTGCTGCCATTCCTAGAAAACAAAACATGCAAGCCCATAGACTTGCCACTTTAGCTAGTACTTGCAAATTTCCCTTTCAACCCAACCATCAGTACACTGCAGAAGTGAGACATAGGTTTGTTATGCCAAAAAACTTGAAGTATTGACATATTTTCTCCTAGGATTCTCATATTTAGAACTTCATGAATGTTGAAGGTGAGTTTCATAATTGTAAAATAGATACAGACTATACAATAGAAAATAAGGTAGATAGTGATATACATAGTGCCATGGATGTAAATATTTTAGAAGTAGGTAAACCTACTAATTTCACTAGATTAGAAGTAGATAACTTAAAAAATGTAGAGATAGAGGAAATAATGAATGATGATCCTGAGATTCTCAATCCTAAAAATAATTTTTCCCTAAGGGATTAGTCCCCTTAGAAGATTTGTTTGACTCAAGCGATGTAGCTAGAAACCAAAACTAGAGCCTTTGAGAGCAGATATATCAGAATGAAACATAGGGACTAAGGGGAAACCCAAGTTCATTGAAATATCAAAAACCTTACCTCCAGAGGAAAAGGTAAAATACGTAGATCTGTTTAAAGAGTTCCAAGATGTATTTGCATGGAGTTATGAAGACTTGAAGTCTTATGACACCAGCATAATTCAACACAAAATACCTCTCAAAGAGGATCATAAACCTTTCAAACAGAAACATACAGGAATAAACAGAGTCCTTATTCCATCTTCTGAGAAAGAAGTCAAAGGAATGTATGATGCCCAAATTATAGCCCCCATTAGATACTCAGATTGGATTTCAAACTTAGTCACTACTAGGAAGAATACTGGGGAAATTAGACTTTGTGTTGATTTCAGAAATTTAAACAAGGTCTCATTAAAAGACAAATATCCACTACCAAAAATGGACCATATCCTTCATAGGTTAGTGGGCTCATCCAAAATCTCTTTACTTGATGGATTTTCTGGACATAACCAAATCTTAGTTCAACCAGAAGACCAAGCCAAAACTGCATTTACCGCTCCTTGGGGTACCTTCATGTATTTGAAGATGCCTTTTGGATTAATGAACGCAGGAGCAACATTTCAAAGAGATATGGATATAGCTTTTTCCAAGGATATTCATGACTTCCTATTAGTGTACCAAGATGACATCATTGTCTTTTCTAAATTTTATAATCAACACCTAGACCACTTGAGAAGAGTTTTCATCAAATGTAGGAAATTTGGGATTTGTTTAAATCCAAAAAAGACACTCTTTGGTCTAGAAGAGGGTATACTTTTGGGATATATAATATCCAAATATGGAATTAGAATAGATCCTGCTAGAATAGAGGCCATTTTGGCCATTTCCATCCTAGAAACATTAAACAGTGACAATCATTTTTATGCAAGATAAATTTTCTTAGGAGATTCATTTCAAATTTAGAAGAATTGATTAGAGAACTAAATAACATGTTGAGAAAGGAATCAAAACTTAAATGGACAGTGGAAGCCAAACATTCCTTTGAATCCGTCACTGAAGCCTTAACCAAAACTTCAATCCTTATAAGTCTTGATTTTCAGAAAGACTATAATTTTTTCTTTTGCTTCAGAACACAACATTGCAATAGTCTTGCTACAAAAGAATGACGAAGGATATGAACAATCAATTGCAGTTTTTAGTAAATCCTTAAGAGATGCCACACTCAAATACAATATTATGGGAAAGTGAGCATTAGCTTTAGTAAAGGCTATCAAATATTTCAAAGTCTACATTCTATATTCTCACATCATTGCTTATGTTCCAAACTCAATAGTTAACGACATTTTGACATAAAATCGGCCCAAAGGAAAGAGAGGAAAATGGATTGCCACAATATTTGAATATGACATAGAGATAAAGGCTAGTAAGCTTATCAAAGGCCAATGTTTAGCCAAACTCATGGCTGAATTGAACTGTTAGGCCCTAGATATAAACTTCATTAGTGCCCTTGATGATCAGGAAGAGATGGTGACTCCAAAGATCAGTGAACCTTTTACTAATTTACCTTGGTATGTAGATATTGTATTTGTATTACTAAATTTGTAAGCTCCTGCTCGTTTAAAAAGAAGTAAAGCTACATTTTTGAAAATGAAGTCATTAAGATATTGTATTATTGATAATGCTTTCTTTTGGAAAGACAATGCTGGTATTCTTTAAAATTTTTTACTAAAATGTGAAGCTGATAAAATTATGCAAGAGTTTCATGCGAGGGATTGTGGAGGACACTTGTATTGGAAGACTGCTGCTGAAAAATTTCTGAGGGCTAGTTTCTACTAGCCCACCTTGTTTGCAGATGTTATGAAACATGTGACCTCATGTCCTAAGTGCCAAATATTTGAGGGAAAGCGAAAAAGTTTACCCTTGCCTCTTAAACCAATCTCCACTGAAATTCCATTCCAACAATGGGGGTTAGACTTCATCAAAGAAATACACCCAACCTCCTGAACCCAAAATAAGTGGATTTTGACATCCACCAACTATTTTACTAAATGGATAGAAGCCATACCTTCTAGACAAGCCACAGGCACTGTCATTTTCTCCTTCCTAGAAAATAATATCCTATCAAGATTTGGATGCCCCCAAATGCTCATTACTGATAATGCAACTACCTTTTAATGCAAGAGAATGATATACTTCTGTAACAAATACCACATCACCTTGGCCACTCCAGTTCATATTACCTCAAGGTAATGGACTTGCAGAATCCTCTAACAAAAGCGTGGTCAATATCATTAAGAAATGACTGGAAGACAACAAAACGACATGGAACAAAAAGCTGGTCAATGCCTTATGGGCAGACAGACTAACAACCAAGAAGTCCATTGGCACGTCTCCCTATCAGTTAGTATATGGGGTGGATGTTATTTTTCCATCTTAAATGGGAGTGCCAGTGATGAAGATTATCCAGGAGTTATAGGTGGAACCAAACGATATCTAGAGAAGGATAAATAAGACCACACACCTGCAACAGACCAGAGAAGAAGTATATGTAATATCGTAAGTAATCTAGGACAAAATCAAAAAGGTTTTTCATAAAAAGACCAAAGACGATGATTTTTACATAGGTGGTAAAGTTCTTAAGTGGGATTCACGAAGGCAAGACAAAGGAAAACATGGCAAATTTGATTTCTTATGGCAAGGGCCTTATGTCATTTATGGTTACAAAGGTAACAATGCCTTCTTCTTGAGAGATATAGATGGATCAAATCTACCAGGAGGACCTGTCAATGGTAGAATGCTGAAGCATTACTTTTCCACTAATTAACAATAGCTCACTTTACTTTTCATCATTGTACATAACATTTCCGAGTGTATATTGGATTGGATGGTGATCTATTTAAGTTGAAGCTCGGAAAGAAGACCCTGAGCTTTGTGTGGTGCACCTTCATAAGTATCAATAAAGCAGAAATCACACTAGCACAGTTTACAAGGTAAATTTAGTCCCAATTCAAAGGCTATTGATCTTTAGAGTTATTGACATTTCTCCAGGAAACACTATCCCCATGTGGAGCCACTATTAGGGTCCTATATTAATAGGATTCATAATTTATAATTGGTTGTGGTTAGTCTTGTAATATTGTACATACCTTTTCTTTTCTACAATTGTTTTGCATATTAAAAATTAAAAAATGTAAATAGGGTATGTCCTAAAAGAAATATCAAAGGACAAATAGAATAAGAAAATATCAAAAAAGTGAAAATATATGAACCCAAAACAAAATAGAACATGAAAGTGTGCATGTCTAAGTGCCACTACTTTTTACTTTACTATACAAAATAATGGTTGTGTGCAGCTTGTCGTAAATGCCACAACCCATGATAGTCAAACTGTTTAATCTTGGCTACTACATGCTTTAAATTTTATGTTTATAGTTAGAGAATGAAATATCTTTCCAAACTGTTTAATCTTGGAATATTAATAGTTAGGTAGAGAAATAAATGTTCCCATAAGCTTAATCTGAGCCATTGGAAGATATAAGGTAGGAATTAGATAGTTTACTTTTCAAAATAAAAAGGAAAGAAAGGGCCTGCTAGCTTAAATGCACCCAATAAAGTGAAGAAAACATGTTAGGGCAAGTAAAGGGTAAGTAGAAGAAAGGTTGCAGAAGTACAAACTTAATTAAGGAAAAAGCACATTTATTATGCTTAATCATATGTTTCAATGTGTAGGAGCCGTTATGAAAGTGAAAGGATGTTCACAAGTTGATTTGGCTAACTTCCCGTCATTTCATTTCACCTCCCACTACATACTTACTAATTTCCCCATTATCCCATCATTTCCTAAGAAAATACCCTTTTCACTTCATTTCACCCTGCCCCTTGGTTTTACACATTTCCATAACAAAGTACCTTCCAAAGGTCATTTCGCAACCCAAAACCCCTTTCCCCTAGTGTGAAACCCTTTCCCCTTTGAAGAAACCACTTTCCCCTTATTAATTCCATATTTTTCCTAAAAATCCTTATCCTAAGTTTAAATTCCTCCCCCACCCACTCCCCGCATTACTTTATTAACTCCCCCATTAATATATAACCCATTCATTATACACCTAAACCCATTGATTCATTAATTAATTATAGTTTAGTGTAATTAATTCCCCTGGACCCCACAAATCTTTGCCCCTACTCCCACCACGCAACTTCAATGCATCAAAGCCATCAGATTTGTCACCACAGATATGATGGCACACATCTATATCACCTTCATTCACCTCTCTACCTTTGGTCACTTGAGAGCATGCACGATTCATGGTTTTGCTTAGGCCCCTTTTGGCTACAGGGCATCTCCTCGTTAACTCACATACTATCAGGAAAATACCACCCCACTCCCAAAAGTGTTGCGATTGTTGGCATTATATTCTGGTATTTTCCTTGATGGAAACTCACTCAAATGAAATATCACAATACAACAGGTTAACAACAAAGAATTACATATCAGTCTACACAGAATGAAGAAAGAGAAGTATACGCTGGTTCACCTTAACCAAGTTGTGTATACATGCAGGTTCACTGATCACAAGTAGGGTATACATACAGATGCACTCCCACAGAAGGAAAAGCGTGTATACCTTGGAAAACTAAGTTTCTAGTCTGAAGTTTTTGGTCCATGGTATTGATCCAAGGTATCTGGTCCAAGATATTGGCCCTAGGTATTTGGTCTAACGTATTGGTCCTAAGTGGTTTTGGTCCATGGTATTGAGGAAGGCCTCAAACTATAAAAGGAGGAGAAAATAATTATGCCAAGGTATGCAAGTATCGAAAATCTGATGAAGTGTGAGATCTCGTATGCAGGTTGTTGGCATATGGTGTTGTGATTGATCTGAACTAGGGATGAACCCTAGCGTTTGATGAAGGATAAGATCTAATGATGGATCTAGGTCTTAAGGCTTCAAATAAACTATCTTTATATGGTTTGATCATGTTTATTCTAGATCTGTATACTGACTCATGTGTTGTGTTGTAAACATTCTGATCTAGGTATAACTGATGTTTGGAATAGCTGCAGAATTATAAATTAATATTTGCAGATGTATACGCTGGTTGGCTTTGAGAAAAGTGCATATACACGCAAGTTTGACACATGGAAATATCGTATACCTTAAAATATGTTTTAGTTGTTTCTATTTACTATTGCAGAACTCTGGGTTCTAGTTTGGAATCTAGTTATAGTATTCTGGTGATAATATTCTGAATGATCAGATTGATGGGTTGGTGATTGATTGATTCAGTTGTGGTTGGTTCAAAAAGTGATTGGCTGATGTAGATGTATTTGATGATTGAATTACATTTATGATGGATCCAGTCTGAAAATTTATGAAATATGATCCTCGGAGGAAGAAAGAATGGCGTAGCCTTCTGTAGGTCACAGCTTACGTACTAGTAAACATATCGGCTATTACAAGAGTTATGGGGTTGTAGCTCACTCCCAGGAGATGCTATAGAATGAGAGAAGGTTGTAACCTTCTGCAGGTAGAAGATTGCATACTAGTATAAGTCTGCACCAGTACAAAATTGTAAACATATTTTCTTATTATTAAAAGAAGACAGAGAGGATGAAAGCAAGTGGTTTTCACCCACATTGGGTTTCCACCTTATATCTTGGTGTTCATGTGTGTTGCTTATGTGTGATTCTTTATTCTGCTTTTACTGCACTATCTAATAAATTTCTGATATACTGGTTAAAGTTCAATGCATGATAAATTGGGTAAATCAAAAGTTCTCTACGTATACATTGGTTGCCTTAAGTACAATCGCGTATACATGTTAGTTCACTTAGCTGAAGTAGCATATACAAATATGTTTGGAAAATTAAATATTGATCTGATAATATGGATTCACAACCCCTCTCAGTGTTATTTCCAACATTTGGTATCAGAGTAGGTACTTCAGAAGAAGCTTGATCGCTTGAAGGGAGATCCATCATCATGAGTAATAAAGAAAGCATGGGATCCATTAGACCACCAATATTTGATGGGAGGAAATTTGTTTATTAGAAGATAAGAACCACATCCTATCTACAATCACTTGGAACCGATGTCTGGGAAATCATGGAAGGATGACATACATTTCCATCAGCAATTCCTACAGATACAACAATTAAAAAGCAATATGAAACCAATTCCAAGGCTATCAATACACTATTGGGAATTCTATCACCATCAGAGTTTGTAAAAGTTATGCAGCTCAAATCAACCAAAGAAATATTGGACAAAATCGTTCTAAGCGACGAAGGAGACTCTCAGGTAAAATGTGCTAAACTGCAAACTCTCAAAATTCAATATGAAATTCTTAAGATGCACAATGATGAAAGTATAGCTAGTTACTTCTTACATATAGATGAGGTTGTTAATTTCATGAAGAATTTCGGTGAAGAGATAAAGGAAGTTACCTTAGTGGAGAAAGTTTTAAGATCCTTGTCTACTAAATTTGAATCAAAAGTATCTGCGATAGAAGGAAAATAGGATCTACAAACTAGCACTATGACACAACTTCATAGAATATTAACTGCCTTTGAGATTAGAAAAGGAGGCCCATCAGATATTAGAGAAGCTGCATTTAAAGCTTCAACAAAACGAAAGGAAGAACTCAATGAATTAAAACATATTTCAGAAGAAGAAGATGAAGTAAACTTTGTCAAGAAGCTTCAACGGGGTTCGAGAAGATTTAGAGGTAAATTACCTTTCGAATGTTTTGCCTGTGGTAGAGTCGGTCATTATGCTGCCAAATGTCCTCATAAAGATAAATATGATAAAGGGAAAGAATCTTCAAAATAGAATAGAAAACAAAGTGTAAGTAAAAAGAGTTATTATACTCATGAAGGTAGCGATGGTTTATCAAATAGTGATGGAGATGAAAATAGTAATGATTATAGACTTCTAATGGTTTATGAAGATGATAATTTTTGGGATTCTTTAGAGGAAGATGACCTTCATGAAGAAATCTCTAAACTCAAAATCTATTTAGAAGAAAATAATATTATTATAGATACCTTGACATACCAACTTGCTGAAAGAGAAAAACACAATGAAAAACTAGAATCTGAAATTGTGGGTCTAAGAAAGGATCTTTAGAAAACAAAAGCTCTCAATCTTAGATTTACTAAAGGATCAGAAACCTTAAATGAAATTATCAAAGTGCAAAGTTCTCCTCCGATAAAGATAGGTATTGAATATACTGAAGAAGAATCTCAATCACAGAAGCCATCAACCTCCACTAAAAGATATCTTGATGTAACAAAGAACAATTAACAGTATGACAATCATCAACAAAGGCATCAAGTAGATCACCATGTAAATCAAGCTCAATTTACATGGAGGATGAACAAAAGCCACAACCAACCTCATGTAAATCGTACTCAATTTACTTCAAAGATGAATATCAATATAAACTACAATCACCAGGTTAATAGGTTCAATAATCACATAAACTTCTTTAATGGTCAATGTTTCTCGTGTCATAATTTTGGACACAAAGCTACTCAATGTGTTGCTTATAAGACCATCATGACTAGAGAAGCATGAAATCAAAGGAATGTGACAGGGATCAAGAAAAGTTCCTATAATAACTTTTGTCTTCTTGAAAATGAAATAGAATTCTCAATCTGTAACAACTTTGGCCATCACGAATCTGAATGCAGGAGTAAATTTCGGAAAATATCTCAAAAGGAGCAAACTCCATTAAATAAAAAAATATGGAGAAAGAAATAACTACAGACAAAAAGATGTGGTATAGCCTTGTATGTAGAAGGACAAGAAAATCAGTGGTACATCAATAGTGGATGCTCAAAACACATGACAGGTGACAAAGAAAAACTCCAATCATATAATGCCTTAGAAAAGGAAAAGAATGTCTCATTTGGAAATAACACTCTTGCTGTCATAAAAGGTAAAGGCTCTATTTTCTTGAAATAAAAGGTTAAAGTTGGGAATGTTATGTATGTTGATGGTCTAAAGCATAACTTGTTGAGTGTCAGTCAAATGTGTGATCAAGGAAATGAAGTGGTGTTTTGATCAAATGGATATGTTGTTGGTCAGCTTGTTATAGGAGAAATCGTGATCAAAGGTACAAGAACTCCAGAAAACCTATACATACTCAAGGGAGGATAACAACAGTGTTATCTAAGAAAAAATGCTGAAAACTGGCTATGGCACAAAATATTGGGACATCTAAGCTTTTCTCTAATAAGAAAAGCATGCAGATTCCAGGTTGTTCATGATCTTCCAAATATCAACATTCATGAAAATACAATATGCAAACTAGGTCAATTTAGTAAGCAAACCAGATCTCACTTCATCGAAAGGGAAGCATCAACTAGTAAGCCTCTTGAACTTGTTCATGTTGATTTATGTGGACCATCACGGAAAAAGTCACCTCGTGGAGATGAATGCTTTATATTGTTCATTGGTGATTTTCCAAAATGTGGTGGCTAGGTCTTCTAAAGCATAAAGATGGAACATTTGAAAAGTTCAAAGCCTTCAAAGCTTTGGCTGAAAATGAATCAGATCCCAAAACCAAATGCCTCAGATCTGATCGAGGAGGAGAATTTACCTCGGATTAATTCTTTGACTTTTGTGAACAACATGGAATAAAAAGGTAGTTCTTCACCGCAAGGACTCCTTAGCAAACTGGAGTGGTAGAAAGAATGAACAAAAAAACTATTCAACAAATGGCTCAAGCTATGCTAGAAGAATCTGGAACTCGTACAAACTTTCTGGGTGAAGCTGCATTTGCCACTGTCACTATTCTCAACCAAGAAAATGCTCAGGCAAACAACACTTAAACTCCACATGAACTTTGGTATGGTAAGACTCCTACTGTAAAATACTTTAAATTTTTTGGAAGCAAATGTTACATCAAAAGGACTGATGAAAAACTTGGTAAGTTTGAACCTAGAGTAGATGAAGGTATTCTTCTTGGTTACTCTTCCTGAAGCAAAGCATATAAGTGTTATAATAAAAGAATTGGGAAAATTATTAAAAGTATTGATATTGTGGTTGATGAAGCATGCAAAAATCCAAAAAAGATAAAAACCAAAGATTATGACAATGAAGAAGATGGGGATTATTTTCCCACATCAAATCACACTGATTCTGAAGAATAAACCAATGATGCACCAGAAGAAGAGATAACGGTAGAAGAGAAGATTCTGTCTAGTTATCTTCAGAAAAATCATCTAGAAACTCAAATTTTAGGGGAAAAAGAGGCAGGTGTATGGACAAGAAGAACTATTATGGAAACCTCAAGATATCTAGCATTAATATCTTCCATCAAACCTCAAAATGTAAATGAAGCATGCAATGATGAATGTTGGGTCAAGGCCATGAATGAAGAACTTGAGTAAATTGAAAAAAATAATAGTTGGGAATTAGTTCCTAGACCTCATGAGAAGAATATCATAGGAACTAAATGGATATTCAAAAACAAGTTGAATGAAAATGGAGAAGTTATTAGAAACAAGGCTAGACTTGTTTGTAAAGGATATGTTCAACAAGAAGGTATATATTTTGAAGAAAATTTTGCACCTCTTGCTAGACTTGAAGCCATCAAGATGTTTCTTTCTCTTTCTAGTTTTCGGAAATTCAAAGTATACCAAAGGGATGTAAAATCTACCTTCATTAATGGAGACTTAGAAGAAGAAGTCTATATTGAACAACCAAAAGGATTCATTCTTGGAAATGATGCAAAACTGTATGCAGACTCATAAAGGCTCTCTATAGTCTAAAATAGACTCCAAGGGCCTAGTATTACCGTCTTGACAAATATCTCCACCAATAGGATTTTTCAAATGGGTTAGCAGATAGCAACCTATATACAAAGATTGACACTGATAAATTGCTAATAATTGTTGTTTATGTTCATGATATCATTTTTGGTAGCAATGAAGAATCCATGAGTCATAATTTTTCTTCAGTAATGCAGCAAGAATTTGAAATGTCCTTGGTTGGTGAGCTTACCTATTTTCTTGGTCTACAAGTTCAACAAAATAAATATGGTATTTTTCTTTCACAAACCAAATATCTCAAACAGATCTTGAAAAGGTACGACATGGAAGATTCTAAATGAGTATGTACCCAAATGGTAATAGGATGTAGTCTCAACTCAAATGATGAATCAACAACATTACATCAACCAACTTACAGATCCATGATTGGTCATCTGCTTTATTTAACAGGTACCCAACCTGACATCATGCATGCAATAGGAATAGTTAGAAGATTCCAAGCAATTCCAAAGGAATCACATTGTCAGGCAGCCAAAAGGATTTTCAAATATCTTCAGGGAACATAGAACTTTGGTTTATGGTATCCTAGAGATACAGATCTTACTCTTCATGAATATGCAGATGCAGATTGGGTAGGAAGTGTTGATGACAGAAAAAGCACTAGTGGTGGTGCATTCTATATGGGTTCCACATTAGTGTCTTGGTTAAGCAAGAAACAAAGTTCAATTGCATTATCTACAGCTGAAGCAGAATACGTGGTTGTTGCATCTTGCTGCACACAACTACTTTGGATGATGCAAACGTTACAAGGCATTCATATCACATGTACTCCACCCATCTCCATTCTATGTGATAATACAAGTGCCATCAATATTTCAAAGAATCCAGTCATGCACTCTAAGACCAAGCACATACCCATCAAATGTCATTTTCTACGTGAACAAGTCACTTGAAGAAAAGGTCAAATTGGAGTATGTTCACTCCAAAGAGTAGGTTGCTGATATATTCACTAAACCAATACCGAGAGAGACATTTGAATATCTCATACAAAAGCTAGGAGTAGTTGCTGCATCATCCTACTGTTAAATCCTATTTTTCAGAGAAATGTTGTTATACACGAGTTTCATGAAGTGTAGTCGTGTACATACGTGGGTTTATGTGGGCACAGTCACGTATTTGTTGGTTTGAGGAAAAGTAGTGGGCCAAACTAAAAAAAAGGGGTTTGCTATGGTTCTGCCAATTATCTACGCTGTTTGATGATGGTTACAATCTGCTAATAACATGTAGAAATATATTGGTCCTCATAAAGTTGTTAATAACTTGATGTATATCTGATTGATGATGATGCTTTGATATCTCTTACTAACATATGCAATGATCAGATCTGACAGTGAACAAGTGGAACAGGTTCAGGGGGAGCACATGCTATGCTTCTAATAAAGCATTATTGGCATTATGTTTAGAAGTCTTTGGTACCTAATCAATGATGATGAGTTCTTACTTTATGATGATAGGTTGATACTCACATATGTTGATTATCATGGTTGATGACGTTCACTAGTGATGATATTATGATGGTTCTTGTGGAAAGATCATGGAGTTCTTGATAATGATGTCTATGGTGTTTTCACATACATATGATGTGAATGATTTTGTGCTACCGCTTAGAGATATGAAATATGGTTAGTTGATTCATGGAAGGTTATGATAAGGCTCTTTCTACTAAGGAAACGAAGCAAGTTGATCTTGATGAGATCAAGAGGATGAGTGGATATATGTTGACATACTTTGACAAAGGTTGATGATATTTTGGGAACTAATGATGGACATATACAGGTTGTTGGTCTAGATGTTTAATAGATGTTGTTGACGGTGCAGATCATATGATAGTTGCTGATGACTATCATGGTCTTGTTTAGATATTTGGTCTTTGTTATAATGTCATGCATATCATTTAATGTAAAGGTCATGAAAAGATCTAATTTGTAACCCCACTATGCATGGGATGGATGATGTAATGTTTCATGTTTTTGTCATGTATAAACAATTGGTATATCCCCACTTGGTTGGAGATGGATGTATGTATGAGTCATTGGTGATGTATGTATAGAGTCATGTTATTCTTTTACAAAATATTTTTTCAGAATTTGTTTGTGCTCAGGGGGAGCATGGACTCGATCATGGGAGCTCCATTCGTACACTTCAACACATCAAAGAATTCTGCATGTACTCAGGGGGAGCATGACCCTTTTCCCTTGATGTCAAAGGGGGAGAGTTACTTGGTCTTGTTGTTGCCATCAAGTCCAAAGGGGGAGACTGTTGGCATTATGATACATGTATTGTCCTTCATGGAAACTCACTTAGATGAAAGATCACAGTACAACAAGTTAACAACAAAGAATTACAGATCAGTCTACATAGAATGAAGAAAGAGAAGTATACACAGGTTCACCTTGACCAAGTTTTGTATACACACAAGTTCACTAAACACAAGTAGCGTATATTTACACACACACTTTCAGTGAAGGAAAAGCGTGTATAGCTTGGAAAACTAAGTTTTTGGTACATGGTATTTTGATCCATGGTATTGATCTCAGGTATCTGGTTCGAGATATTAACCCTAGGTATTTTGTCGAAGGTATTGGTCCTAAGTGTTTTTGGTCCATGGTATTAAGAAAGGCCTAAAACTATAAAAGGAGGAGAATATCATTAGGCCAAGGAGTACAAGTATCGAATATCTGATGAAGTTTGAGATCTAGTATGCAGGTTATTGGCTTATGGTGTTCTGCTTGATCTGAACTAGGGATAGATCCTAGTGGTTGATGAAGGATAAGATCTAATAATGGATGGAGATCTTTAGGCTTGAAATGAACTATCTTTATATGGTTTGATAATGTTTATTCTAGATCTATATACTGACACATGTGTTGTGTTGTAAATATTATGATCTAGGTATAACTGAAGTTTGGAATAGCTGCAGAATTATAAATTAATATTTGCAGATGTATACATTGGTTGGATTTGATAAAAGCACATATACACACAGGTTCGACACATGGAAGTACCATATACCTTATAAAATATGTTTTAGTTGTTTATGTTTACTGTTGTAGAATTATGGGTTATGGTTACTATATTCTGGTGACACTATTCTGAATGATTAGATTGATGGGTTGGTGATTAATTGATTCAATTGTGGTTGGTTGAGGAAGTGATTGGTTGATGTAGATGTATTTGATGATTAAATTACAGTTATGATGGATCCATTCTGAAAATTTATGAAACATGTTCCTTGGAGGAAAAAACAAGGTCATCGCCTTTTGTAGGTCGCAACCTATGTGGTAGTAAACATATCGGATAGTACAAGTAGGGGGTTATAGCTCCCTTATAGGAGAAGTTGGAGAATGAGAGAAGGTTGTAACCTTCTACAGGTAGAAGCCTGCGTACTGGTATAAGTCTAGACCAGTACAAAATTGTAAACATATTTTCTTATTATTAAAAGAAGACAGGGACCATAGTAGCAGGTAGTTTTCACCCACATTGGGTTTCCACCTTATATCTTGGTGTTCATGTGTGTTTCTTATGTGTGATGCTTTATTGTACTTTTACTACACTGTCTAATAAATTTCTGATATACCGATTAAAGTTCAATGCATAATAAATTGGGTAAATCAAAATTTGTTTGCATATATGCTGGTTTTCTTAAGCACTGTCGCATATACACACAAGCTCACTTAGCTGAAGTAGCGTATACAAATCTGTTTTGGAAATTAAATATTGATCTGATAATATCGATTCACCCCCCCCAGTATTTCACGTACTATCAGGAAAATACCACCCCACACCCAAAATCGATGCGATGAGCAATGAAACCGCCTCCCCGCGTAAGCCCAAAACCATCACTGTTTATTATGACATTCCCTGCCAATTTCTAACTATTGCCAGTTAAAAGGTGAAAGATGCCCATTTTCACCCTTTTTCACTTATTTTCTTTATGAAAGCCTCCTAATCTTTCATGCGCCATTCTGAGCCTCTACAACCAAATTTGACCACCAACTACCTCCCGAACACGCTCTGGAAGCCTCTTACAACTGAAGCCACAGTACCCTCTGCAACCAACATTTACAACATTTTGCAGCCTCTACCACTATTTCTAGGTATTTTAACAAAAAACCAGAACGACCCTCTTAGTGTAAAACTGTACAATGAATGCAAGAAATAATTAATTGAATTTAATTGATTTCTCATAAATTGAGAATATTACCCCCGTGAAATACCCAAACCCCTATCCTGTAAACTGCCAATACCCTATCCTTGTATAAACCTATTCTAAGCTTCACTTATACAATCTACACAAGCCTAATTCCCACATTTTATCCTCAATATGGCTTCCGAGACCTCTCTAGATGTCAAACCGGTCTCAACCCCTCACATGGTGTTTTCGGGAAAACTAGTGTCTTTTTTATCTGCTAGCCCTCTAGGATTCACAACTATCTTACAAAAAACAATCAAAGCAATTTTGGATTTCCTCTATGTATGATAGATAAGGGAGAGTCAAAGGAACCAACCTGGATCTTCCGCTTGACTCCTTGCTTGATCTCTCTCCCCCTCGACAGAGATTTCAACTCCTCTCCTACTTATCCCACTTACAGAATACTTATAGAGACAAAGTAACAAAACACCATCAAAGCATCTTGATCAATTATATCATAAGCATTGGAGAATTAGAAATACAATGAACATACAATGGCATTTACAAATAACAGCATTCGCAAATAAATGATTGTATGGAGGAAAACTCAAAGAACTTTATTAAAATAGAAGGGAGAATTACAACCTAGTTGTCTAATCCAGCATCATCCTTCTAGGATCAAAGCCCTCTTCACCTCATGAAAAGCAAGATCACATCAACAACACAATGCTCTTTCTCAACTGCAAACTATCAACACTTCCTTGCAAATTACAAAATTCTAGCCTCTAGATCTCTTAGATGAGGGATCCATTTATATATGTATGTAAGGGTGTGAGTCATCTCTGGGTTTTTGATTAGTGTCATTCCACTTGTTCTTTTTTTGTTCCACTTAGAGATTTCTTGGATCTCTTACTCATCCCTGGGTGAATTCAGAGAGTCAAGTGTCATAAGAGAAGTTTCTAGAATATTCCATGAGCATCCACTTAGCAAACTGTCTCGGACATTTGTCCATCCTCGCTCATCACACCCTCTAGAAGGCCTCTTTAGTATGCATCGCACCTGGCTAGTGTAGGAGTTAGTATGCATCGCACGCTGACAATGGAGCAGTCAGTATGGTCCTGTTTTGGCAAGTTCTGGATGGTTTTGTAGGTGGGACTTTTGGGGAATGATGTAATCAGTTGACCATGATCCTTTAGGGTATGAAACAACACTTTTAGGGTTTAAAGAGCCCTAGTTTATTGACATATAAGATTGGGGTTGAAGTGCCCAAATATATCTATAACAGTTGCCCCCTAAAGCATGAAGTCGTAAATCTTTTGATCTTGGGTGAAATGCTTTATCATGAGGATCTGAGGTTTTTGAAACTGGAAGGTGACATGTATAAGATACAATACAATACATCATCATCATAATATAATTTTCATGATCTAGTTGAGGTGGGCATTCTCATGCTCAACTTTATAAATTCATTTTCATGTACATAGGATAGATAATTGTCTGTAGTTGCAGACTGGTGATACTTTATATGTGGAGTCATCATCCTTCGCTTGGATGATTATCTGTGTAGCTTCTTTGTACATTTTATTTCTTTATGTCCCTGAATATATCGCAGCCAGATGGATGAAACTAGATCCAGGGTCTTCAAACTTGTTCAATCTTCACCCGATGTACAAGTCAATCCATGTGAAGAGATGTTCTGAAATTGAACATGGAAAGACATCGCCTGATTATTGGCCAATAATGTGAGCTATTAACAGACAGAGAGGAGTCATTGATAATGATGATGACCCTCAAGGTAATACAGTAAAATTCACATGGTGTGAATATATGATCTGATGTCAAACACCATATAAAATCTTTCGGTTGAAGGCCATTGATGTCAACCGGTTTATGGAAGTGGGAAACTTTCCATTGAGGCATTCAAGCTTCAAAGTACTGAAAGGGTTCTTTCTAAGTCAACTTCTTGGATAATGAGCTAATGTCGACAAGAAGTGACCCGTCGTAGGAGGGCCTTAATGTATCCCACATCAATGACATGAAACGAAGCAGATGATATTTTGGAGGTGAAAACGATCTGATGATACAAGGTTCAGGAATGGCGATCATGAAAAATGGAGGGTGAAGGTATTGCAGTGGATGAGGCATAAACTAGATTGTGGTTTCTCAACTAGATGACTTCTCTTGAACATATCAGTGACACTGAGATGGATTGGTAGCGTTAACTCCAATAGATGGATGGTGCGGAGGACCAATGGTGAAATGACCGGTGAACGAAATAACCCAACTTGAGTCAATCATGGTGATGGAGTGAAAGTGTCATGTTCGAGAGCGACCTGCTACCATAAAATTCTTCAAGTTTTCTTCACTTTTTCCCTAGTCATTGCTGACCAATACCTCTTTAGTTTTGTCAAGCTCGGGGAGGATAAGATATGCTTGTTCTATAATTTTCCCTTCGGGCAAACTTGTCGCTATGTTTTAGTGAGCCTAGCGATATCGAAAGTCGTTCTTGTCTAGGTGGACAAGTTTGTCGCTATTGTTTTAACAAGTTTAATAAAAAATACAACTCAATCCTTTTCATGTTTAGAGAGTTTGAAAAGGGATGAAAATGAAACTCCAGTAGTTATTTTTCATAGCGTAATCCCTTAAGTCTGAAAAAGGATAAAATAATACAAAAGGGATGACTTTTCGATCACTTTAGCGAGCCGAAAAGACAAGCGCTTGAACTTTTTCATGAGATAATCCCTCTAGTCGGAAAAATATTAAAATATACAGGAGGGATGACACTTCCCATTACTTTAACAAGCTAGAAAAGCCAATAGCTTTAAAATCTTTTCATTTTTAATGAGTCTGAAAAGAGTTTAAAGGAGACTAATTTTTTAGGAACGAGTGGCATTTAGGGTAGCAACTGGTTCTGGGTAAGCTTGGAACTTCTCAAAACAAGGTGATGTGAAGAGGCTCACTAATAGGACCACTCCTTGTAGTTGTTCCTCAAAAGGGTAAACAATCAAGTGGAAGCATATGATCGGCTGAAAGGATGGAGGTGATGGTAGGAACACAACCAAGGCTCAAAAGGCTGATAGCATGGCAATCACAAAGGTTATTTGCCGAAGGTGGGTTCATTTTTTAATGAGCTTGAACCATGGGGAACTATGCTCAGAGTTAGGTTTATTTTTTAATGAGCTTGAACTATGTGATAACTATGCTCAGAGATAGGTTTATTTTTTAACGAGCTTGAAGCATGCAATAACATTGCTCAGGGGTAGGTTTATTTTTTAACGAGCTTGAACCTTTCGATAACATTCCTTAGGGGTAGGTTTATTTTTTAACGAGCTTGAACCTTTCGATAACATTGCTTAGTTTCTTTTTATGTAAGCTAGAAACGACAAAAATAAAAAGCTAAAAAAGCTAGAAAAACTAGAAAGCTAAGGAACTATTGAGGTTAGGTAGGATGGTTTCATCTGCTGAACAGACAAAACACTTCCTTTGCTTCATCCGTAGTGTAGAAAAAGATGAATGGTGTGTAGACCAATCACCTAACCTAAGAAGTCAAAAAGATTAAAACTAAAAGATAAAAAGCTAAAAAAATGAAATTGGTCATTTTTACCTTGCATAAAAAGGTTTGCATGCCCACAACCATCGAGAAAAGGAGAGTCTCCACTAACCATATGGAAATCACTGAGGTTAAGCAAGATTGTTTTTGTCAGCGGTTAGAAAAAATAATTCCTTGGCTTTGTCCATCAAAATATACAAAGGTGAATGGTGTGAGATAACACTTCAAATCACATAGCTTACAGGGAAACCTATCTTTTCAGCTGGGTTCATCTGCTAAAGCAGACAACGGTGCATGCCCCTTACACTTCGTTACATTCACCAGACTACTCGCAGTAATTAGGAGGATGGAATGAACGTTGAAGAGACATTATTGATGCAAAAGGACCATTTAGGGATGTTGTTTGACTTGAAGTTATGCTTGAACCGGGAAATGAAAGCTGGTCAATAGTGACCATTTTTCCTTCATGCGGGAAACACATCACTCGAAAGACTGTTGAGATAATAACTTCCATGTTGTAGACATAGTCACACCCAAGGAGTAGATTGTAATCTAACGACCCTTGGACTACCATCACATTCAAGTGAACGGTTTTCCTTCTCAAAGTAATCGGTAACTAAAGAAGGATCCCTAATGGTCGACTAGTTCCTTTGTTAAATCTTGACAAATTCTGAGTAACAGGCATAAGCGATGGTGAACCAAGTGCTTTCCAAGCAGTTGAGGAAAGGATACTCACTGATGCCATTTCATCTATGATAGTGCCAGACATGATCATTTTTTAAACTTGTACTATGATCCGGAATGGTACATTAGAAGGAAGGCAGGATCTTGCTAGCCGATTACAATCGAAGGAGGTGACTAGACTACTTGGAGGGGGTACCGAATAAATGGTTGAAATAACCCTTTGAATAGTGGGAACTGGTGGATTCTCTTCCTATTTTGAAGGAATGGATGGATTGCCCCCAAGTTCATCGGACTCTGAAGTAACAAAAAGAATTTTAATAGTATCATTCTCACTCTCTTTGCGAATGGTATCATTTGAAGGTGGATCTTCTGAAGGTAAAACTAGGTCGAATGCCATCACAACCTGTTCACTTTGGTCCAATATGGACTCAGAATATTCACTTTCAGTGATAGGTGCTTCGACTAATGGTTGAGTTAAGTCAGTTGGATTTTCAACTAGTAAAGGACTTGGGGAGAGTTTCTTGTATCTAGGTGGAAATCGCTGTAGTGAAGCAAGATGGTTATGCAAGACTCTTTTGGCTTCATCCAAAAAAAGTACAATGGGGAAGGGTATGGTCCCCTTCACATAAGCTACATGGAATTTTGACTCTTCCTTTTTGTCCACTATTACTGGTTGATGGTGTGTTGTCAGCATGATCACCAGAGGTTGAAGACACCTGTTGGTGTGAACGGGGGGACCATTCTCTCAAGATCTGAGGAATGCACAAACATTCTCGATGAAAATGGTTTCATTTGAAAATTATGCATGGATGTCTGGGTTTGGAAAGTCTAGTGTGTGGATTTTCACCAGATGCTGCATGGTTGCCCCATTGCTCAACTGACTTCTTCTTCTTCGCCTTCCCTTTCTTCTTCTTCTCAGTCACCCGGTTACTAGCATCACTATTTTCACCAAGCAAAGTGGAACAAGGGGAGGGAGAAACAAATGAAGAATAAGGAAAAGGGTAAACTTCAGTACTAAGTGGTTGCTAATTCGATTGCTGAGGAATCACAGTATTTTGAACGATATAGGTTGAGAAAAGATAGACTGGTAGGCCAATTGTGATTCCCGGGAGGGACAATGTAGCCATATATGGAGCACCAATATTTCCCCAAGAAGAAAATGGACTAGGATTCCCCTCAAAAGGGATTTCTTGATTGGTGGACTCCATTATCTCAACCTAAGATCAATGAAGGAACAGGGATATTATTCCAAATTAAATAAATTTTAATGATGCTTTGACACAACTTTGTTTTTCAATTTTTAAGATTCGAGAAAAAGCTCGATATGGCTCTAGTCCCCTTCGATTTTTAATGAGCCTGAAGTGACAAGTGCTCAGATGGACCTTTTCTTTTAAGGAGTTGAAAAGGACTGAAAGTGACTACTCTGAAAGTCTAGACAGAGGGATTACCAAACCAATCACAAAACTACAATATACACCTTGGTGATAAATTAAAGAGAAATTACCAAGGACTTATGTACGACAATCAATCTTCCCGAATGTTGTGTTTAATGCATTGCGATCGATAGGGAGGCAGACATGGCTTCCTATGGATAAAGGATGTAAGCCTATTTTAGTCTCCCAATATATACTCGACGGTACGGGGAGCACAAGTCTGTGCTAGCACTTTTCGTATCAAAGAGGAGGAATCACCCAACCTTCAATGAAAACGATAGTTACTAGATTTGACAATGCTGGAACACATCTCTAGCCTAGACCTCCAAATGTGTTGCATTAGGTTCCAAAGCGTTGTTAAGTTCTTTGAAATTTATTTTAGAGTTGATCTTGTTTGGAAGTTTTCCTTTCAATGGTTCACCACATGATGTAGATGTGAAATTCCTAAAAATGCAATCTACAATGATAAGCAATTGTTGTTTATTTTGATCAATGAAAATCCTAGCTACTAGGGAAAGAAAACTATGATTCTTTCAAACAAAGAGCAAAGAGCACACTCTAAATGTTGTAACAAAACTGAAATAATGAAGACAAAACAAGAAAGATAATGAAGGAAAAACAAGAAAGCTCAACCGAATAACCAAGACAAGAAACTGAATGGATTGGAATTTTTTATTTAACAATGATTCTCTGCACACTATATTTCATGGGCATTTGTTAGTTTTACATCATATACCATCGTTACATAACTGATATATTGGTATAAAACTATCTAGTTACATTTACCCAAAGTTACTAATTCGTTGTCAAACTAACAAACTCCACCTTCACAACAATTTTCCTAATCCCTTGCCCATGCCCATTCATCATCTTTTCTGCAAGCCAAGAGAAGTTAAACACCACCACAGCTTCTCTACTGTTACTGGCTTTGTGAATATGTCTGCGCAATTCTCTCATGTATGGACCTTTTGAAGAACTACTTTTCCGCCATCAATCACATGTCTCAGAAAATGATACCTTACATCAATGTGCTTGGTTCTGCTGTGATAGGCAGGGTTTGTAGCCAAGTGAATAGCACTTTGACTGTCACAAAGTACATTCACTTTCTCCTGCATTCTTCCAATTTCATCGAGCAGACCCTTTAACCAGATTGCTTCTTTACTGGCATCTGAGGCAGCTATATATTTGGCTTCAGTAGTGGACAATGAAACTGTTTCTTGAAGCTTTGACATCCAACTAATTGCTCCACCTGCAAGAGTAAAGAAATAACCTGTAGTAGATCTTCTTTTGTCCAAATCACCTGCATAGCCAACATCTACATATCCGCAGATTGATCCTTCACTACCATTAAAGACGATGCAACGGTCACTTGTGCCTCTTAACTATTGAAGCACCCATTTCACTGATTGTGAATGTTCTTTACCTGGATTTGCCATGAACCTGCTGACAACTCCAACTGCATGTGAAATGTCAGGTCTTATAGATACCATCACATACATTAAGTTACCTACTGCATTTGCATATGGTACATGAGACATATACTTCTTTTCTTCATCAACTCTAGGACTTAAAACCGAAGAAAGCTTAAAATGGGAAGCTAGTGGAATATTAACACGTTTCACATTGTTCATAGAGAACTTTTCAAGTATTTTCTCCACATACTTCTGCTGTGATTACTAAAGCTTACCATTTTTCCTGTCTTTGTGTATCTCCATGCCCAAGATATGTTTTGTTGCTCCAAGATCCTTCATATCAAACGTCCTAGAGAGTTGATCCTTTAACCTGTTGATCTCTTCCATACTTTTGCTTGCAATAAGCACATCGTCAACATACAAAGCTAAGATAATGAATATGCCATTGAAACTTTTGAAGTATACACAATGATCATACTTTCTTCTTATAAAGTTCTTGCTCACCATGAAGGAATCAAACTTCTTGTACCATTGTCTCAGAGACTGCCTCAGACCATACAATGATTTCCTGAGCTTGTAAACTAATCTTCTACTGCGACCTCATACAAAACCTTCTAGTTGTTCCATATATATCTCTTTGTTCAAATCACCATGTAGAAAAGCTATTTTAAAATCTAACTGTTCTAACTCAAGATTAAGCAACGCAGTTAGTGCCAACACAGTACAAATAGAAACAACTTTTACAACTGGAGAAAAAATCTCATGAAAGTCTACACCTTCAACCTGAGAATACCCTTTTGCTACCAGTCTCACCTTAAACCTTTCGATACTTCCATCAACTTTCTGTTTCAGCTTGAAGACCCATTTACATCCAACAACACTTCTCCCTTCAGGAAGCTCTACAAGATCCCACGTATTGTTCTTGGCTAAGGAGTCCATTTCTTCTTCCATAGCTGCTTTCCATTTTTCACTATTTATATCATCTACTGCTTCCTAATAACAAGAAGGTTCCCCATCTTCAGTAATCAAAGCAAAAGATGAAGCAGAATCTTCATACCTTTTTGGAACTTTCTGTTCCCTTGTAGACCTTCTTAGAGCAACTGGTTGCTGAACTGGTTCAGAAACTTGCACCGTTCAGAAGCTTCAACCGCTTCCTTTGTGTCTTCAACACCTTTTTCTCCAGAGGTTTCTCCTTCCTTTCGACTATCATCAAAAAATCTGGCCTCCAACTGAACTTGTTGATTTGGCGATACATGTTCCTTTTCAATTCTTTCAACAGTTGATTTTAAAAGAGAGGATTCATCAAATGTTACATCTCTACTAATGACTATCTTCCGCAATGTAGGATCCCACAACCTATATCCTTTCATTGCATAGTCATACCCAACAAAGACATAACATTTCGACTTTGGATCTAATTTAGAACACTGATTTTTCGGAATGAGAGAATAAGCATCACAGCCAAATATCCTCAAATGTGAATAGTCACAAGACTGACATGTCCAAACTTCTTCAGGAATTTTACAATCAATTGCTACTGAAGGTGATCTGTTAACTAAATAACAAGCAATAGATATTGCTTCTGCCAAAAACTCCTTTTGCAAGTTAGCATTGTTGATCATGCTTCTGGCTCTTTCCATAAGAGTCTGATTCATACGCTGAGCAAGACCATTTTTTTGAGGAGTATAAATAGCAGTTTTGTGTCTAACAATTCCCTCATCCTTATAGTATTGTTCAAATTCAACTGAAGTGAATTTACCACCATTGTCAGTTCTTAAGCATTTAATAGATTTGCCTGTTCTTTTCTCTACCATTACTTTAAATTGTTTAAAGACATTTAATACATTAGCTTTCCTTTTTAGCATATAGACCCAAACTTTCTGGGAGTAATCATCAATAAACGTTAAAAAATACAGTGCAACTCCATATGACACAACAGGGGAAGGCCCCCACAGATCAGAATGAATATAGTCTAAAACATATTTACTATTATGATTTCCAACTTTAAATCTCTGTTTACACTGTTTTCCATACACAAAATGTTTACAAAAATCTAAATTCAAGGATTTCAGACCGGTAAGGGATTTACGTTTCATCAATATCTGAAGACCTTTCTCGCTCATATGACCCAATCACTGATGCCATAGACGAGTACCTGCTTCTTCCTTTTCTGACACAATCGCTGCTTCACTGATCTAAGTACTTCCTTTTAACTATAAAGATTTCTGACCTTTTCTGCCTTCATAACCACAAGTTCTCCTTTAAAGACTTTCAAGACGCCATCCTGACCTGTAAACTTATAACCATATGAATCCAACACTCCCAAAGAAATCAAATTTTTCTTCAAATCAGGTACATGTCTAACACTAGTTAATGTTCTAACTGTGTTATCATACATCTTAATCCTGATATCTCCCATCCCAACAGTCTGACATGACACATTGTTACCCATAAACACAGAACTAGCGTTTACATTTTCATACGAGGTAAACCAATTTCTATGTGGGAACATGTGATGCGAAGCACCAGAGTCTAACAGTCAGCTATCTAAACCCTGAGAGACATTACATTCAGGTGAAGTTTCATCTATCATACATAATTCTTCAGTAGATAAAACTTCATCTATCATACCTGAATCGACCTGATTCGCTTCGTTCTTTGGGTTTTCAGATTCCTTTCATTTCCAACAGTCCTTCTACAAGTGTCCAATTTTATTGCAGTTCCAACATTTTGCCTTACACTTCTTTCCCTTCGATTTCAATATTGAAGACCCCCTTGGTTTTTCTCCTCTTTCGTTTGAGCGTCCTCTAGCTACCATGGCTTCTGATGCAGTTGTTTCTGTGTTTGATTTCCTTCGTACTTCTTCAGACAGGAGAGCTCCCATGACTGATTCAAACTTCAAGGAATCAGCAGTGCTCAAGCTGATTGAAGTTACGAAGTGATCCCATGATTCAGGCAGAGAACACAGCAAAGTTATTGCTATATCTTCTTCCTGTATTTTAACTTCCATATCTGTTAATTGACATATTAGTGTGTTAAAAACATTCAAATGTCCTGCAACATTTGAACCTTCTTTCATTCGAAGACTGTATAATTGTCTTTTCAGATAAATTCTATTGGTTAATGACTTTGTCATATAGAGTTTTTCAAGTTTTTCCCACAATCCTGACGCCATAGTCTCTTCAACAATGTTGAAGAGAAATTCATCTGCTAGGCATAACCGGATGGTACTGAGAGCTCGAGCATCCAAGTCCTCCTAGTCTGAAGTAGTCATGGTTGTAGTTTTCTTAGTTGCCCCATCCAATGCCTTATGCAACCCTTGTTACACAAGCAGATCCATAACCTTCAGTTTCCAAAGAGCAAAATTGCTCTTTCCGGTGAATTTTTCCACCTCGAATTTTTGCATTCGACATCTTGGCCATTTTTCTAGGATTTCAATCTTCAGTCCTTAAACTAGGGTTTCTTATTTTCAGAAAAATACTCTGTCTTTGAACTAGAGTTTATATTTATTTTTCAAAAAATAATAATTTTCCTTTATTTACAGACCCTTTCTTGCAAACCGCTTTGTTATTCAAACAAAGAAACCCTTCCGTCCTTTTTTTCTACAATATTTGTATAAAAAACCACCCTTTAAAAAAAACTTGACTTGATTTCAATCTGCTGTCTTTGCTTAAAAAAATTCCTGCTAAAAAAAAAAAATGCTGGAAACTCTGATCAATACCCGGATTTTACAGTGACTCGGCCTAACTTCAATGGCTCTGGCGTGCAAGTCCTCATGCTCAACGCAGGTCTCAAGGGAGGTCGATGCAGCCTTTCACGCCTCCTTCACGCAGCAAATCAGGAATTAAACCTGACGCAGGTCTACGCAGGTCTCAGGGAGGTTTTGATTCCTTCTTCACACAGACAGCATCAGCTCTTCACGCAGACAGTATTGTTCTTCACGCAGGGTCTTCACAAGGCTTCTCACGCAGACAACACCAGTTCTTCATGCTCACACGGACATCACAACAACTGATACAACTTCACTCAGTTCTTCACGTTCACGTCGAAAGCACGTCTTTCACGACAAAAACACCTCACAACCGATACAGCTTCACTCAGTTCTTCACGCGGCACAAGAAAAAACAACCTCACGCAGGTCTTGGACTCATGCTGGTCTTCAGACAGCAAAGAAAAATCCCCTGCAACTTTACAGAGGCCCTCACGCAGGTCTTGGACTCACGCTGGTCTTCTCACAGCAAAGAAAAATCCCTAGCAAAGAAAAAATATGCTTGGATCTCAACGCTCAGACGCTGATAGGTCTTGGATTCATGCCTTTTCTTCAATGCATAGCCTTTCGTGCTTCACCACAGCCTTTCACCAATCGCTCAGCCCTCGGAGCTCTGATACCACTTGTTGTAACAAAACTGAAATAATGAAGAAAAAATAAGAAAGATAATGAAGGAAAAACAAGAAAGCTCAACCGAATAACCAAGACAAGAAACTGAATGGATTAGAATTTGTTATTTAACAATCATTCTCTACACGCTACATTTCATGGGCATTTTTTAGTTTTATATCATAGACCATCGTTACATAACTGATATATAGGTATAAAACTGTCTAGTTACATTTACCCAAAGTTACTAATTCATTGTCAAACTAACACTAAATGCACTTTTCTAAATCATTTTTCGCACACAAGCTAAATGAAAATGAAAATGCATGTATTTGTTTTTCGTTCCCTTAATGTGAGGAATGTGAAAAAAAAGAACTATGTATAGATCTGAAACACTTCACTCAAAGCGACATTTTGACAATTTCTTTTTCACAATAGGAAGGAGGATTGAACGACACTTTTCAATTTCAAATAGAAAATGCTTTCAACTCTTTGAATAACAACAAATCAAATCAAATACATGACAAAAAGTTCAATTGACTATTCGGAGAAGGAAGACTCTACGACACTTCTCTTTTTGACAAAAAACGACAGTTATGACACTCTTTGTACCAAAACAACAGATCAATTTAAGCAACTTTTCGAAAAAGGATTGTAAATGACGGACAAATACATAAACAAATTTACTAATCCTAATCAATGGAGGCTGATATATGTAAAGCAAGCAGACTTCAATAATGAGGTATTGTTCATAAGCAGCAAAACAATTAAACAAAACTGAAAACAAGGACAAAAATCCCAAATTCCAAGGAGGGAAATAGGCTCAGTCAGTCATCACACCTATGCTTCTCAGAAACAAGTATGAATCACACCTACTACACTTGGGAAGTGCGGTGCATACTAGTTGAGAGTGATAGACAGTGCGATGGGCCAGGGAGCGCAACTAAGGTGGGTTTTGGCTCAAATTTGCAGCTAATTTCAGTGAGTTAAGTTGAGCTATGATGGACAATAAATAAAAAGGTATAGAGGAATGATCTTGGGAGATTACTGAGCTACCACAAGGGCATCTAGAATGCTTGTAAGCCAAAAGTTCAGTTCATAAGCTAAACCGGAGATTGACTGAAGCAACATTCATCTACTATGCAATTGTATAGCAAGAGCAATTCAAAAGCTATCTGGTTAACTTCAGGCTCTGTATATCGTTTATGAAGAAAACAACAACAACACAAAAACATCTATTCACTCCCCAATGGAGTTGCCATTTTGTTTCTGGGAAAACTAATGTCCTTTTGATCTGCTAGCCCTCTAGGATTGGCAGCTATGCTAGAAACAAATAATCAAAGTAATTTTGGATCTCCTCTATGTATGATAGATAAGAGAGAGGAAAAGGAACCAACCTGGATCTTTCACTTGACTCATTGCTTGATATCTCTCCCCCTAGATAAAGCATGCAACTCCTCTCCTACTTATCCCGCTTAGAGAATACCTGTAGAGACAAAGTAACAAAACACCATCAAAGCCTCTCAATCTATTATATAATAAGCATTGTAGAATTAGAAATACAATAAACATATAATGGCATTTACAAATAACAACATGCAGAAATTCCGGAGGAAAACTCAAAGAACTTTATTAAAATAGAAGGGAGAATTACAACCCATCTGTCTGATCTAGCATCATCATCCTAGCATCCAAGCCCTGTTCACCTCATGAAAAGCAAGATCACATCAACAACACAATGCTCTTTCTCAACCACAAACTATCAACACTTCCTTGCAAATTACAAAATTCCAGCCTCTAGATCTCTCAAATTAGGGATCCATTTATAGATGTATGCAACGGTGTGAGTCATCTCTAGGTTTTTGATTATTCTCATTCCACTTGTTGTTTTTGGTTCCACTTGGAGCTTTCTTGGATCTCTTACTCATCCCTGGGTGAATTTAGAGAGGAAAGTGTCATAAGAGATGTTTCTAGAAGATTCCATGAGAATCCACTTTGCAAAATGTCTTGGACATTTATCCATCCTCACTCACCGCACCGTATAGAAGGCTTCTTCAGTATGCATCACACCTAGCTAGTGTAGGAGTCAGTATGCATCGCACCCTGATAGTGGAGCAGTTGGTATGGTATTGTTTTGGCCAGTTCTGGATAGTTTTTTACGTGGAGCTTTTAGGGAATGATGTATTCAGTTGACCATGATCCTTTAGGGTATGAAACAACACTTTTAGGGTTTAAAGAGCCCTAGTTTACGGACATATAAGATTGGGGTTTAAGTGCCCAAATATGTCTATAACACCTGCACATTGACCATTTGGCCCTAGAAGACAGTAATTTCCAAATAAAGGACATTGCAACTCTAGTGCACCTTCTAAAGCTCCACTGTTAGAGTAAGGACATATTTTCAAACTAGGCTAATGACTTCAACCTTTGGGAATCCAACTTTCTGAAGTACACATTCCCAGAAGTTCACCCTTTCCTAGATATTGTAGATTATTGTCATGTCTGTTATGTCCTTGGCTAAAGGGCTATTGTTGCCCCAAACCATGAGTTATTATTCACCATTACACCTCAGTCAATTAACCAGATGCTTCAAATCTAACATAGCCCCAATCTGACCCCTCTATCCATTGGACACCTGTTGGACTTATACATCACATTAGACCAAGTGAAAATCAAACAAATCTTCCAGAATTGTATCATTGAAGACTGTCATACTCCTATAGATACCCCACCCTATGCTACCACCTTTTTCTTAGAGATTGCCAAGCACATATTCACAATTCTCTCATGCATCCTTGCGTATACCACAGATGAGCATGTGGATGAGGTCATCTTGGTCTTCTTGTCAATTTTTACCCAAGGAAAGCTTCCTATTATCATGTTTGACTATCCTAAGTTCATTGGAGACAGAATGGATGGAGGATTCACTAGACTGCCCACTGAAAGAGTTTTCAAATACTCTTCAGTTTTTCTTTGATATGTTCTTGTATTACTAGACAGATAAGTTGCCTTTGGGCATCGAAAAGTTGGATACTAAAGGAAAAGAGAGTTCAGTCATCTACTAGACACCCTTGGTCCATAGGTTTTCCACAACATTCACCTACAAAGACTTTATAGGCTCCTTTGTATACCTTGTCATGAACATGCTAACTTCTAATACTCGTCCTAAAATCAGCCCAGAGATTAAGAAAGTGCTACAATTAGCAAAGAACAACAAGGTGGGAAACTGTTACCTCTACCAGAACCACACTGAGATCAAAATCTATGGCTGCAAATTATCCCCTTATAAGTTGCACAAATACCTCCCTATGAGGATATTTTCTTTTGAATACTTCAAACAAATCATTAACTATGATGTGGTCCACTTCCTGGCTTATATGAACAAAACCCAATTCAAAGTGAAAAACCAATTAGGCCCATTCATTTGCAACAATAGAGAGGTTGAATAAGAGGCTGACAGTTTAGTATAAAAGGCGAAGTTCAAAAATAGCTTCATATGGCAGTATGGCCCTCAAGGGGTTATAACTAAACTTAGACTCAGGGTCAAGTTGGGAGCATACATCCACCACCCAAGACCTGACATCGAATAGTTTGCTAACTAGGATGAGTGGGTGGAGAACACCTTGATTGATATGGACAACATTGTTATGGACATAGAGAACACATTCATTGATCTTGAAAGACAATTTGATCACAACTCTTTCCTGCAAATTCTAGAACAAGGGGAGCATATGAACATTCCTCTTGTCCTTTAGACCCCAGCCAATCAAGACAATAAACCTAAGAGGAACAGGGAGGAAGCATCTAGCTCTGCCATGGAGACTACTAATGAGCCATCAACCTCCAACACACAGATGGTAGAGAGATAACAGAGTATGGAGGTTTCTTCAATTGTCAGGCCAGTTGACAAGGAAAAGGATATCAAAGATAGATTCAAAGAGATAAAGGTGACTAATGAAAAATTGAAGGCAGAGACATATGCCAAATACCTCAAGCGTACACCACTGACCCAGACCAGACTGATGTCAGCCTTTGACATCAAAGCAGGGAAAATGCTAGTATCGTTTTCGCAGCCCACTTTACAGCAACTAGAGACCTTAGCAAATTACAAGAAGACAAAGTTTGAGGTGTTGGCTAGGGATTTTCATCCCATTTATCAAATATAATTCCATAAATATGCTAGAGAAATGAGTTACTCCACCCTCATAGGAAAGGCCATGGAAGCCTACAAACTGCAATTCTCATTGGGCAATGTGACATCCCAATACAAATTGGAGAAGGCCTCCTCACAGGCCAAAGACACTAGGATAAAATCCTTGGACGACTTGATCATTGAACTGGGCCATGACCCAAGTGATGTTAAGGCCATGAAGAAATTAATCAAGATGAAGAATGAGGACATAGAAGCCCTCAAGAAACAACTGAAGTTTCCTCATTTACAACACCCACATACAAAGGAGGTCATGGAAAGTCATAGCACTCATGAAGAGATGATCGACCCAGTGCTGCAACTAAATGATCAGTTGAAGGATATGGAACAAGAATTAGATAACTTGATTCAACTCAAACAATCTAGTCTTGAGAATGCTCCTGCAACTGTCATTCTAATATTTACTACTATTGTACCTTCTCCATTGGCAGCATCCTTAGCTCCCACTGCTCCAATGGCCACTGCACTACCGAAAACTACATTAGTAACAGGTGATGAAGAAAATAGGTTGGTTAAAGCAATGGAAGAGATGTCCATTCAGACCACTGAGATGAATAGATTTAAGGAGAAAGTGACTAGCCTAGAGATAGATTACAAATTGGCCCAAATCATGAACAAAGAATGTCAATAGAAGGCCATAAGGATGTTTGAAAGAATTAAAATCTTACAAAAAGAGATGACACTGAATGAGCCTCTAGGTCAAGCTAAGGAACAAGTGTGGGACAATATTATTAACTCTGTCAATGATATTTTGCCATCCATCCTGGTCATTTTTGAGCATATTGAATTGATAAAGCAGGTTACAGAAGCCATTGAAAAAGTTAAAGTAGAACTTGGAGATATGCCAGAGGAAGCAACAAGGATCATTCATTTCCTCAACTGCAAGAAAAAGTATGAGATACAAGAACTAGAGACACCTCAGAGGACAGATACAATTTTTGAAGTTAGAAGAGTCCTCACTAAGAGGAATTTGATGTTGAACTTGGAGGATAAGTGTCAAACCATGCAACTGGCCATTGACAGGTTCATGGTTCAGTTCGAACTTTTGAGGCAAAAGTGATTACCAAATCCTTGAGTTATATATGATAAGCTAATGACACATGAATATAACAATAAGAAGATCAGAGAAGTGGCTAGAGATTAGGTAAACACTTCATCAATGAAGGGTATGCCAACAAGCAAAGAATTATACCAAACTTTTGAAAACTTGTTTTACCTCCAACATGAGGTAAAACATCTTTTTGTCAGTAAGCCAAATTTTGTCAAGTATGTAGAGGCAGATGAGATATACCGAAGAATGCTCAATATCTAATTATTGGATGCTAAGAAATGGGAAAAATTGAATGATTTACTATAGGAAATACACAGTCAAAATATAAATGTACAGTAAAAATTAAAAGAGCACAGTAAAAGGGTATTGGCAGGTCAAGAAGGTCAAAGTGTATAAGATGAAATGTCATAAGTAAAAATGACATCCAGCGTGAAGACCAAACAACCAAGCAACTTAAAGTGCAAAAGGTCAAAGAATAAAAGACAACAGAACCCAAATAAAAGGGACAACAAATAGTAGTTCAATAGCTGTCTCTCTCTTCTTGCATGAAGATATTTGATTTTCCTAGATTAGTTCTTAATGCAGTCTCAAATATCTTGTAATTTTTTTTTGTATAAATACTTCATAATTAGAAGTATTGGGTGTTGATTGTTATACATTTGTAGAGTTATTTTGATCTTAAACCTAAGGGTGATTGTACCATTTTTCAAGTCAACAGACTAGAGAAAGTAATAAAAAGTTGCACTAGAGGATTCATGAGATGAGCTATTGCAGTGAAGTATCTTATTTGTCTTATTTTTTTACCTTTTGATGTGTTTGATAAACTTAATTGTTTTCTAAATTTGAATGAATTAACTGGAAATGTCACTCAGAATCTGTTTAAGTACACTCTATTTTGCACAGTTAGTCATTTATATGTTTTCCTCTAATACACAGACTTGAGAACCCTTAATTGCTCTCCCATCCTGGCTAACCTCCTTCATTCTCTTCATGAGCCGACCTAGGGAACCCTTAATTGCTTCCTAGATCTGATTGCAAACCATTTGACTTTCCATCCTTTGAGATCTATAGTAACTGATCTATCTTGTCATCTAGGCATTGTTTTCAGAACTTAATCTGGTCTTGTTTGTCTGACACTTTACCCCATAGCCCAATGGTAAAAGACAATCCTTTTTCATCTAAGTAAGTGATCCCACCACCCTAATTCAAATCAAAACCCAAGCACAATCATAACTAGCCTAAAATTAATTAAATAAAATAAAGTTAAATAAAAAATAGATAGCCCTCTCTAAGATTAGGAAGGCTAGGTCCTGATCTCCAAAAGTTGTTTGTGGTTACCTCTATCATTTCGTTTTTTGACAACTTGGAAGAAATTTTGAAGTGAATTCAGGTGTCAAGATTTAGACTATACTTTACCACGTGTCGCAACTAGGAGGTACCTTAAAACTATATGTAAGTTTCAAAATATAAGTGATTGGATCAAATAATGTGGAAAGAATCACCTCTAAGAAAACAAGAATCTAATTCAAAAAGCTACACTATAAAGTAAACATTACCAAGAACATATCCAAGTTGAAAACCCAAGGCAGGATATCTACCAAAGGTTACATTATTTTCATGATTATGACCCTTATAGGATACCCACAAGGCCATTTACAACAATCGAGCCAATTTTAATTTCGCATATTGAAAAATCCACCAAATAAAAACATATTTCTCATTCACAATGACACCTTAACAACATTAATGATCCATATATACCGATAAATTCCAAATTACATGTCCCTTATAGGATTGGCACATGTGGAAATAACTCCATGGTCGTCCTAAAAAAAATAGGGACTATCTTGTGTAGGTGAGAAATCCATGTAGAATTATAGAACGACACAGTCAATTTACTATCTAAGGCTACAATTTTCCTCATTAGTCCCAACTTGTAATTATTATTAGTAGGGACTCTATCCCTTACTGAATATTTCTATATTAATCCCACTTCTAATCTCCCTTATCCCCTCACCATTTAAAAACACAAGAAATGGTATTCCCTTCACTTCAAAATAGTCCTTTAGGATATCCCACATACCACTAACTCTCCAAAATAAGTTGGCAAAAACATCACAGATGTTGGGATCGAAGAATAAACTTAGCTATAAATCAATTTCTCTGGACTCAATAAATAGTGCATGGACATAGTCATGGATTCTACATAATTTCATGGCTAGATCTTTATGCAAACCATACTATGGAAATATCAGGGTCTCCTCCACTAACATATCAATTTAGAGAATCATTTTAGTAATGGAAAATTTTCGTGCAAAATAATTGAGACGAATCTTTTCCCATGGCTATAAGCACTTTAGATTTGTTTCGAACCACATGAACCCCCCACAAATAATATTACTTAAGGTACATAAGATACAAATTTTGGTATAAGGACTGTTTGCAGTTAATAACAAAAAATAATAATTCAAGAGTCCCTACCTTGCCTCTAGACTGTTTGCAGTTAATAACAAAAAATAATAATTCAAGAGTCCCTACCTTGCCTCTAGTTTCTTCTTTGCTCCCATCACTCTAGTGAGGAGTTATCACCCCCAAAATGCATGTTTTTTTAAATATATTGGTTATATTATTAATTCAAATATAAAATTTGAAATATAAAACTTAGTAGGTAGTTGTCATAAACTTACATAGTATAGGGGTTTTACAAAAAGAAATAAACAATCCAAAGCTTTGATTTGTTTGATCCCCCCCCACACACACACACACATATGAAATGGTTTTATTTTCCATTCAATATATCCTCCAAATATTTATTATAAATATATTTCCACTAACTCAATACATGCTTATCAACCCATGGAATTGGATGAATGGAAAATCCTTTCTGAAATCCAACATGTTTAAAACATTTGGTTGAGTGGCCTTGATGTTATTTTCCATCATAAATTTGAAAAAAAAACACAACTAGATTCCTAGTCTTCTCCCATTATGTTTACAAGAGATAGCCATAAAGTCCATCAAATTCAATCACTTGACCACGAAATTTCAACACATTCCCTCTCCCATTCCTTTTTCATTTGCCTCGTTGTCCTACACCCACAACATAGATTTCAACATTGTTCTAACTTAGTTAAAAGGGAATTCTATCCCCCACCAAGAATTATCACCCAACATATTTCAAGTAACAATGGAAGCCATGCTTAACTCTATATTTTAAGCATGTGCTCCTATTACCCTCTCCCAAAGAAATAGAAATGACTACTTTTCTATTGCTTGCTCTAGGTAACATGACAAAGTTTAATAGAGGTGTAATTACAATACATGTTTGATTACTTATAAAGGAAATGTATTTTGCAATTTCTATTGACTCTTCTAGAATAATACTAGCATGTTCATTATATTCTCATTGATTAGATGAGCTTCATAAGCCTAAAAAGGCATGCTTAGATATATGGTTGTCGATATTGTGCATTTTTTGTCCATTAGAACATCCCATTTTAGAGCTGGTAATTGTTACTTGTTGGTGATCTCAATAAATAGTTTCCTCTAAAACACAATCCTATATATGGAGGACCATATTGTAGCACCACCATTTGACATATCACTGACACAATTTTCACTCATGCAACTATTTCTTAGTAGTAGGGTTATGACAGTTCCTAGGTCGTTTTTCAAAACCTTCTTTCCAATCTTGGGAGTGCAATAGCTATACTAGGGGACAAGAAGCTTTAGATATCTAGGATATATATCTTACTATAGTGTGGAGAAAAGAAAACACTTAATCATTCTATGCACTTGGGTCTCCTTCCATGTTAAACATGTATTAAAACTTTGGGTATGCTAGGAATTTATTGCTATGGAAATAAAAAGAAATGACCATGATATGTTAAGATAGAAGACAATTTAGCCAAAAAAAAATGTTATTGTGGAATGAAAAACAACTATTCTTAACAAACAACTTATAGGTTACATTAGGCCTTGTTAATAAAAAAAAAATAGAAATATCAATTCCATTTTCTACAATGCTATTCAAACCCCCTAGAGTTATAACCCTATTCCAAAACCCTAAAGTTACAACATTTTATTATTAATACTATCCTTCACTACCAAAACCCACATTCAAATGTTGCCAATCCAAATTTCATACCATCCCCCTAAGAAGAAGGGCTCTTGGGTAGGTTTCCCACTTGCAAGTAATTTCTCAAAACCCACATTCAAATGTTGCCAATCCAAATTTCGTACCATCCCCTAATAAGAAGTGGGCTCTTGGGTAGGTTTCCCTTTTGTAACTTGCAAATAATTTGTCAAAAGGGATGCATTGCAAAAGCAAATGATAAACAATCGCAACAATGATCATCAAAAGCATGCCATTTATATACTATTATCAAAGTTACATATTTGTGTATCTTAGCCTCCATTTCCCTCCAAATCTGATTTCTGAGTGAAGGACAATGTATATGCCAAACTTAAATTGCAAAGTGAAGCCTTTGTCAGCTCAAAATATTTACCTTTATAAATTTTCTGGTCTTCATTGGTCTGCATTTTCAAAACATGCATTTTGAGTTCATTACACTGTCATATAATATGTATTTCTATCTCTTTCCTTCGTTATATATATTTCAATGTATTTACTTTTTCCTTTTAATACTAGTATTTCTGTAATGCTAAATTCCTTTACATTCCTTTACATTTCTTCTCTCGACCTGTTTAAATTACTTATTTTGACGTGTTTGCGCCTCTCAGGTAAGTAATAATTAATTTGCTGGTATATTCATAAAGGCAAAGAAGTGAAATACAAAGCCACGAAACCAACCCATGAAGATGGCCCTTCAGTGCAGTCATATCTTTCTCAACAGAATATCCACCATACCAATTAAAAACCCAAAGAATGATGTCACCATAATAAAGCCTCATCACATCAACGTCTTGAAGATGCAGAACCACTCAGATAAAATAAACATATTTCATAAATAAAAAGAAAACTACTCTAAACTAGAACCTGACTAATATATCTGTCCAGTTCAAAGGATAACTAGTAATTAAAGGGTTTAAATAATAGATTTTGAAAACATATTGTTAATGTTACGACGGTCTCTCTGCAAAATCGGAAATCAAGTTGCATTTGCAGTGCAATACATCATAATTGGTTTGGTTGACACAAACGCAGTCTGTGTCTGTGGGAGGAGAACAGTTGTGAGCCCACCCTGAGCACTATTTAGTCGGCATTTTATCCAGAGTAGTCTGCAGCCGCGTACTCGCGCACGCTTCCGTCTTCCAAATTGACCCCGAAAGAATATGCGGACTTTTTAATGGTTAATATCTGTCGGCATCCAACAACTTCTCACTAACTCATTAGTTGTATGCCATTGATTCTCCCTGACTCTCTAGCTGTCTGGCATTGGGACTCGAGATATTTAATCATACCACATTGAATTTAATCACTAATTCGCTTGAAGGTGCCAATTTGCAGGGCCAAATTTTTTTGTCAATCACGCATTTGGAGAACGAGAGGGGATACCATTTTCACCTAGAGTATCCCATACAGTCATTGAAGTATTATATATAGGTGCAGCAGATTTTCCATTTCCACATATAATTAGTGTTGCGTTGTGTTTCAAGCCAAGAGAGTGCGTGTAATTATTAGGTTATGAAGGCCTTGCTAGCGTCTGCACCTGAAGAGAGAGAGCACCGCCTCTTATCTTAAACCTGGAATGATCCATGTCACATGTTTGCAGTGGAGATGTGGAGGTGCTCTCTCTCTTCATGTTCAGGCGATTCTTGCGATATGCAGGATGGCGGATTTGTTAGTTCGCTTCACTCATAATTTCTCTGCCGGGTAAGCTTCAACAATTTTGCAATTCTATATCATTCACATCCAGCAATTTTTTTATTGACTAACTCATTACCCTTTTCGGATGTTGGAGCACACATGTCGAGCGACGCGGAGGAAATCTGACTCTTGAATTGCGATACCTCTCGCTGTATCTGTGCTGAATAAGTTCTCAAGTGTGGGATTTTCGTATGCCTTCTATTTCAATGAACAAAATGATTGACAACTACGAGTTATCTGTGTTGAAATTTCATGTTCATGGTTGATGATTAAGGCATTCAACAGTAAAATATCACGTTTCTTATTTTCAATATGTCTGGACTAACTTTGTCATTGTTAATCAAATTTCCCAAATATTATAAAATTTATAATTCAAGTAAAAGTATATTATTTGTTTGCCTTGAATATCATTGCAAATTTCACCGTACATTTTTTAATGTCTGGACTTAACTTTGTCGTTGTTAATCAAATTTCCCAAATATTATAAAATTTATAATTCAAGTAAAAGTATAATATTTGTTTGCATGGGATCTCAGAGCAAATTTCACCACAAAACCATTGCAAATTTCACCACTACATTTTTTTTAATACAGTTTATCTGACGTTTGAACTATGTTTTGGAAAGAGTATATTAAAAAAATTGTAGAGTAATTTAAATGTCTTAATGTTTACAATAATTTGATAATTACCATAATAAAGCCTCATTACAGCTACATAACGAATACAAGGAAACCTAGAGAAGGTGTCAACCAAATTGTAGTGTGAGCCGAAAGATAGAGGAAATCAACTTGATTTAATGTAAATAATTGACTGCAATGTTTTTTTGAAGTGTCAATTTAATCCAAATACATATTACAAAGTAATTAATATATTTAATTTATATTATAACTAAATTATGATATGCATAATTGTGTTTAAAATTTTTATTGATTTTGGATGAGATTTATTTTAATGGTAATATAGGTTTAAATTTAAAATATTTTTTTAATAATAATATAATTTATAACAAAACTATAATGAATTGATTTTTATATTTTTTCAAATTTAGTATATGAAATGTATTAAATAATGTTTTAATGTTTATTATATGTTTTTTAGTTATTTAATTTAAATGGATACATTAGATTTATAATAATGAGTACACTAAGATATTTTATATAGTGTAAAAATTATCACAATTAATTCGTCTTTTTTATGTTAATGGTTGTTTTTAGTATTTTTATGTTTCGAATGCATTGAATAAGTGGTGTGCTGGCAATCAATAGTATGGAGTGGGAGAAAGTGTAAGAAGTGACAAGTGTGGAAGAAAGAGTTGTGCCAAACAAGATGTACTTAAAGTAGGAGTTGTGTGTGGAATAAAGGACGTGCAAAAGAGGGTGTATGCACCAAAGAATGGATGTAAAAAATCAATTTTTATGTAGAATAAGGAACACAACTTTACATGAAATTTGGTTCAAAATATATAAATTTTTCCCACTAGAAAATTTGTAAAAGAGATTATTTTATTTCCTTTTAATGGCTTTAGTTTGAGCCATTATGCTATATGTTCACCCCATCTTTAAACTTTTAAAATAGTAGTGCATCACCCTTTTCTATTTTGGTTACTTACTATGCACTATACATCTTATTGTAGTTTATATACATCTTATTGTAGTCTATATACAATGTATGTGTGAAGTTTGAGAGCTTTTTAAATATGAAGTTAAAAAAATTGTAAACTGTGATTATAGTTATATTTGTTAGTGATGATATAAATAATTTATTTTCCCAAATTAAGTATCACTATAATTGTGAAGCAACATATTTTGATAATATATTGCAAATGAAATATTCTTACCTAAGTATTTCTAAATAGGTAATACTTTAATATTCCATTAAACAACTTCATAGTCTTTTTTGATTTCATCTTTAAATAATAAAAAGTTGAAAAGATAAACATGTTGCATATGGCCATAACATGTAAAGGGAATTTGACAAAACTTTAAAAGCTATAAATATATATATATATATATATATATATTAATTATATAAATAATATAATTAACAATATCATAACATTATCAAAGAAGCCTATAAAAAGAAAAAATTTTAAAATAATCTTTATTAATTGACATAAAAATTGATTTGAATTTGGATTCAAATCTATATTTTTTTACTTTAAAAAAATATGAAGTGAAAACAATGGTATACTTTACGTGTCTTATAACATGGTGTTGTATTATTTATTAGTAAATAAAAGAATTTTGTGATGATAACATATTCTATATTAACATAAATTAGTAAGTAAAACAAGTGGAATTGATTGAAAAGTTATAGTATTATGTGTGATTTTTAAATTGTAATTAAAAATAAAAATTGTATTTTCATAACATTTGCATTATCATTGCTCATGTAGTATGTAACCATATGAATTGTGTCACTCAATTTTTACTTGTCCCAATGGTTACATAAGAAGCATGCATCTCATTGTCTTTTTTATCCATATCAACATTTTTTCTTAAATAATTGTTTTAATATAATATATATCTTTGTAAATAACTATATGATTTGTAGATCAACAACTTTGTAAGATGTTCAGATTAAATAAAATACATCGATAGAATTGAAAATAAAATATATTAATATATATAATATAAGATATATTGAGAATATAGTTAAAAATTTTTGTAATAAAATCACTCGATATATTTTTATTTCAATTTATATTTTCAAGAAATTATTGTTATATTTGTATTTTTTTTTATTATTTTCATATTTATTAAAATTGAAGATGACTTAAATTTAAGTTAGATTATCTTTTTAGATAATAATAATATTTTTTATTCCCAAAAATGACAATTTATATTTATGTGTGTAATCAAACTCCTCAATCTCCTAAAAAGAAGGAATAAAAACTAAAAAAATGTCAAAAAATAAAGCAAGGAAGTGTGGAACAGCAAATATCGAGAGTCCGTACTTGTGCAGAGCAAAAGAACACACATTTTTCTACCAACATCTTTCTTCCACACACATGAAATATGGCATAGAATATATAGATAGTTCACTTGTAGAATTGTAAGAGGGATGATTTTATTTTCTTTTAAAGGATTCCATATGAGCAATTTTTCGAATATATATTTACGTTATTTATAAACATTGGTACTGTAGTATATATAAGTTGTCTCTGCTTTTATATATGATTAGTTGCTGAAGTTTGAGATATTTTCAAATATAAAATTTAAGAAATGTAAATCTTTACTATAATTATATTTATTTTTGTTAATATTTAATTAAAAATATCTATCACTATCATATATATTGGACAACATATTACAAACATTCTACCTAAGTAATTGTAAACTAGGTAATATTTTTCTTATTATAAATGATATTGACAAAAATAGAATCACGAAAAAATAAATGAATTTAATTTTTAATGTTGATCACAAGTTTTATATGCTTAAAGAGAAAGGCCCCCCTCCCCGACAAATAAGAATCTTTATTAACTGGTATGATGAATGTTTTTGAATGTGATTTGGAGCTTGTATATTGTTTTAACTTTAACAAAAAGATATATATTTTTAGATGTTGTGTAACATTGTTTTTTATTTTTTATTAGTAAAAAAGAGATTTTTTTTTTGGATAATTTAGTTTAATCACTGTCATGTCTTAAAAGAAATTACTAGATAACAAAAATGAAAGATGGGATTAATAAGAGGTGTGATTTTAAAATTTAATCTAAAAAAAATTATCTGTTTTTTATACAGTAACGAAGTAATAAATTGTGTCATTTCTATAATTATCATCGTGACATTGAATGTTTAACTGGTGGTAATGTTACTTGAGACCCCTGAAACAACTCTCTTATGATTCTCAATTTCATTCTTACTTTTTCTTATTCAATATTATATATTTATTTTACATAAATTTATGTATATGAAGAGAATTTATTTTACTATCCTTTGTAATATGAAATTTTCTAAGATATCAGAAAAAAACATAATTAATACATTAAAATTTAAAAATTTTAATTATAATAATAATAAATACTAAAACTGCTAATTAATAGAATTTTTATAGTAAGCAATAAACCTACAATATTTTTTAAGTTATCACTTTCAACTAATAATTATTATTAAATATATTTTTATTTAATAATTTTTTTTAATTATTAATAAATTTGAAGGCGTATGGATTAATATTTTCAAATTAAATTTTATATTTTTGAAAAAAATAAATTTATGTTTTTCTTATATGTCTATATTCAAGTATTTTTTGATTCTCATAAAAAGAGGAAATAAAAACTAAGAAATTCGTGGAAGAGGTGAAATAAGAAAGTGTTTGCGAATAGATATGTGGAAGGAATGTATGTGTGAAATAAGGAATTCACAATAGGGAATGTTGTGTGAAGCAAGGAACACAAATTTTTTCTAAAAATATGAAATTTTGCTTAGAATATATAGATTGTTTCACTAGTAAATTTATAAGAAATATGTGATTTTCAAAACTTTCTAGAAAAGATATTGTATCACCCTATTTTCTATTTTCTTTGTTTGCAATACATATAACCTTCGAGTGGGTTAACAAATATTCAATTTTTTTTTGAGTTTAAATTTAACTAATATCAAATTTAAGAAATGTAACCCATAATTATAGCTAATTTTTTTTAAGATATAAATAAATATATATAGAGAGTATATATGGCATCGATTACACTCCCGGCCAAAATTACATATCTCTATGGTGAAGCAAGATATTCTATAATATATTGAAAATAGTGTAACATCTTACCTATCTAATCATAAGCTAAAAAAATTGTATAGATAATTTGATAATTACCATAATAAAGCCTCATTACGGCTATATAAGGAATATAAGGAAACGTGGAGAAGGTGTTAACTAAATTGTAGTGTGAGCCGAAAGATGGCGGAAATCAAATTGATTTAATGTAAATAATTGACTATAATGTTTTTTTGAAAGTGTCAGTTTAATCCAAATACATATTACAAAGTAATTTAAATAATATTTAATTTATAATTATAATTAAATTATGATAGGATATAATTGGTTTAAATTTTTATTTGATTTTAGATGATAATTTTTTTAATTGGTATATATGTTTAATTTAATAATTTTAATAATATAATAATTTATAGTTTAATAAGAGTTGATTATTATATTTTAAAATTTTAGTTAAATATGAGATGTTATAATACATATAATGTTTTTAACATTATATAGTGTTTTTAGTCATTAATTTAAATGGATACATTAGATTTAAGAAAATGCGAATAAGATATTTTAAATAGTGTAAAAAATTATCATAATAATTTGTCTTTTTTAATGTTAATTGTTGTTTTTAGTATTTTAATGTTTTGAATTCATTGAGTAAGTGGTGTGTTCAATAGTATGGAGTGAGAGAAAGTGTAAGAAGTGACAAGTGTGGAAGAAAGAGTTGTGTGTATAAGATGTCTATAAAGTAGGAGTTGTGTGTGGAATAAAGGATGTGCAAAAAAGGGTGTATGCCCGAAAGAATGGATGTGAAAAAACATTTTTTATGTAAAATAAAATAAGGAACACAAATTTACATGAAATTTGGTTAAGAATATATAAATTATTTCACTAGCAAATTTGTATAAGAGATTATTTTATTTCATTTTAATGGATTTAGTTTGCACCATTTTGCTATATGTTCACCACATCTTTAAATTTTAAAATAGTAGTGTATCACCGCGTTTCTATTTTGGTTACTTACTATGCACTATATGTCTTATTGCAGTTTATATAAGATGTATGTGTGAAGCTTGAGAACTTTTTAAAATGAAGTTAAAAAAATTGTAAACCATGATTATAATTATATTTGTTAGTGAGGATATAAATAATTTACTTTTCCAAATGAAGTATCACTATTATGAAGAAATATATTTGATGATATATTGCAAATGAAATAATATCTTGCTTAAGTAATTCTAAATTAAGTAATACTTTACTTTTCCCATTAAACAACTTGATAGTCTATTTTGGTTTCGTCTTTAAAAAACATAAAAGTTGAAAAGATAAACACTTTCATATCCCATAACATGTAAATGGATTCTACAAACATAAAAGCT